>MU714478.1:0-38367 GCA_026770625.1 Nicotiana glauca
TTTAGGATATCCTTAAAATAAAGGAGGTGTGCCTCGCCACAGTAAATTACAAATTGCGGGGCCCTCAATAAAAGGACTTAATAATTGAATAGACTTCGGAGTTGACCGCTTAGTAAATTTTCACGGTCTCTTCCCAAAAAATATGATACGCTAGTCTCTTTAGGACGCGCCTTAATTAATCTTACCCTCCTAAACTCGGGTGTGCATTTATGCAACCCAAATCCAAATCTTGACGGAGTCGAAATGTGCCGACGACCACGTGTACACTGGTTGTAACGTGGTTCGAGATGCTTTTCCATGATGTCGCAATTTTTTTTTTCTAAAAAAAAAAATTTTACTAATGAGACGAGCCTCGCCCAATAAAATACAAGATTACGGGGCCCTCAATAAAGGTTTAAGAATATTTAGAAAATCGGGAAGGGCCGTTTTGGTAAATTTTACGGCCTTACCCAAAATAATAATACGCTAGTCGCTTTAGGCGCGCCTTGAATAAATTACTTTCTTAAACTCGGGTGTACATTTATGTGACCCAAATCCAAATCTTAACGGAGTCGAAATGTGTTGATAACCACGGGTACATTGATTGTGATGTGGTTTGAGATGCGTTTTCACGACGTTCCAATCCTCTGTAAAATAAAAATAATAATAATAAAAGCGGTTCAAAAGTTAAAATTTGCATATAAGTTCATAATTGTTNCAGAATTCCTTATCCGGATTTCTGGTGCGTGGACTATTAAACAGAGTCAATATTTTCCTCAATTCGGGATTCAAACCGGTGACTTGGGACACCATAAATCTCCCAAGTGGCGACTCTGAATCTTTAAATCAAATCCCGTTTTGATTGTCCTTTAATTGGAAAAACTCCCTGTACCACGCCCTTGCGCCCTCGCGGGTAGCGCCAAAAGGAGGTATGACAATGGGCTCCTTATAGAGGAGGAGTCAGGGTGTTATTTCATTGTTAGATATTTTATGTAGTGATACATTGTGCCGTGTGAGTTGTGAGACGGTTTGAGAAAATGCTTATGTGTTGAGGATCTACGTAGAAATGATGTTTATGAGCAAAATGGCTCTCGATATTCCGATTGTATATCGCACCTCAGTTGAGCTTGAGTTTTGGTAGCTTATAGCGCTATATGTCCCCTCAGGGACGGTATTATGCACTTAGCATGGTTGTGACCGAAATTCACTATTTTATATTAATGAGCAATTTAACTCGATGTACACCTCTTTAGGTGAATGTTATGTGTGGATCGGGTGGCACGCTGCCATGAGCATTTTATTTGGATCATGTTGTGCGCCGCAAGAGTGTGACATTGAGCATAGTTTCCTATATGCTATTTTTGTATGCCTTGCTTCCTATTTTTCTAAGGAGAGCATGTATTAGGGCGTGAGTTAGGCAGTTACTTCCAGAATTCGTCTTCCTTTTTGTACCGCATTTTAATCGGTAGCCTATCGGCACTTTATGACATCATATAAGACTTTTGATTATGTACGGGGTGGCTTATTGCCTAAGCGGTTCGTACTGGATGAGGTCACACATTGGGGCGAAGTTATGCAGATGTATGATATTGCGAGTTAGATCCGTGTGTTCTGTCTCTATGGTGGGAGACGGGTTCTCCGTCTTATGTTATGGTGGTACTGGAGAGCTTGAAGTACAACTCTTTTATTTGAGTCATTTCATGAATTGAGTATGTTTGGACTGTTGCTTATTGGTGCACGTATTGTGTGAGTTGTGGCTTAGTCCTGTATTAATATGTAATAACACCAGAGTGGTGTGCTGATTAGATGATATCATTGGGATCTTTGAGTACAAGCAGATTCGATTTCAGTATGTTGGAAGGATAATATCGAGCTTCGACTTAGAAATTTGACGTAGTATTTGCCAAAGGAGAAGTGGTTCCATGAATAGTTGATCTGAGAAATGGTGATGGCTTACTACACGTTTAGTTATCAATTGCAGTATATGTAAAAGTATTGGAAAGAAACTTTAGTTGTTAAGAGGTTTTCTACCGATATTCAGGCCTTATGTGCAGCTGCCGTTAATGGGAGTTATCACTGCGAGCGTTTGAGTCATGTGTTATGTTATGTAATTGCACCTGAGGTTGCAAGTATGTGTTATTACAGCTTGTTCGGGCTTATTCACAGTATAAATGTGGGATTCTAATCATATGAAAGATTTCAAAAGGTGGAAATGTGGTCCTATGGATTATGGGCTAGATGGGATTGATAAATTTCAGTTACAATGTGTTGTCAGACCTATATGAGTTAGGGGGACGTGAGATCACCCCCGGGTATATGCTTGGTAAGGTCATTCAGCTATTGGTTGGCTTCTAGGTCAACATTGGGTACGCTCGAGGACGAGCATTTGTTTAAGTTGGGAAGGATGTGATGACCCGACCCGTCGTCTCATGAGTTATCGCTTCGATTTCCCCATTTTCAGCTTCATTATGCTTCATTATCCATATCTTGAGTAATCGAGTTGATTTGAAGTGGTTTTAATAAGAAATGAGACACTTAGTCTCTTTTAAGAAGCCTTAAGTTGGAAAAAGTCAATCGGACATTGAATTTTGAGTTAGAGGGCTCAAATGTGAATTCTGATGATTCGGTTAGCTTCGGGGGGTGATTTGTGACTTAGGAGTGAGACCGGAAGTGATTTTGGAGGCACGGTGTAGAATTAGGCTTGAATTGGCGAAGTTAGTATTTTGGCGATTTCCGGTTGATAGGTGGGATTTTTATCCGGGAGTCGGAATTCGTCGTAGCTTTATTAGGTGATTTTGGGATGTGTGTGCAAAAATTCAGGTCATTCGGACGTGGTTTGGTTGGGTTTTTGATCGAATGCGTGTTTTGGAAGTTTCAAAAGAACTTAGGCTTGAATTCGATGTAATTTGATAATTTTGGTGTTAGTTAAGGTGTTTTGACGATTGGAGCAAGTTTGGATAATGTTTTAAGACATGTTGGTGCTTTTGGTTGAGATCCCGGGGACCTCGGGGTGATTTCAGATGGTTAACGGGAAGTTTGGAGTTGTAAAATGCAGTAGAAAAATTGCAGAGTATTTTTGTTCTATGCGATCGCACAGGGTGTCATACGATCGCATAGAAGGAATTTGAGGGGCTATTTGGTTGTTCAATGCGATCGTGGTGGGAGGCTTGCGATTGCACAATGTAAAGACATTGTGCTATGCGATCGCAGGGAGGCCTATGCGATCGCATATGGTTAAAATTGGGGGCAGAAAATTTGTTCTATGCGATCGCAGGGGCTTGATTGCGATCGTATAGAGTTAGCTACACTGATCTGGACAGAATGTTAAAAATATTTCATCCGCGAACCCAACCCATTTTTCCACAATTTTTGGGCACTGTTGAGAGCTTTTGGACGGGGATTGAAGAGAGTTTCAACTCGAATCGATTAGAGATAAGTTTTATGAGTTAAATACATGATTTTATTGAAGAATCATCCTTGAAATCCTTGAGAATATAGCCAAATTGTAAGAAATTAGGGCTTGAGTTTGAAATTATAAATTTTAGATTTGAGGGACCATTTGTGGTCCGATTTGAGAGATTTTGGTATGTATAGACTCGTGGCGAGATAAGAAACCCGATGATATAAAAATTTCTAAGTATCGAGAAGTGGGCCCGAGGCTCGGGTTTTGCTAATTTTGATATTTTTACTGTTTTTCGATTGTTTTTGATTAGGTATTGTCCCAATGGCATATTGTGATGTATTCGTTCTGATGTTGGATAGATTCGACGCGCGTGGAGGCCGGTTTAAGGGGCAGAGACGTCGCGAGCTAGAGAATTCGTCGGTTCGAGGTGAGTAATGTTTGTAAATGACATCCTGAGGGTTTGAAACCCCGAATTTGCACACCATAGTGCTATATTGAGGTGACTTACATGCTGGATAGCGAGCGTGGGATAGAGCACCGTTGGGGATTGCGACTTGGTCCATCCCGATTGATGAAATTACTGTGTATTTGACTGAAACTACTTGTTATCATCATAATTTGGGTTGATTGCCATATTTGGGCTTCGTGCCAATTATTTGAACCCTTCGGGGATTGTTATCATTATTTCCTCACTATTTTGACTTGTATTTGAACTCAGTCCTGTTGATATTTATTGGTTTACAAACTCAGCCACTTTTATACAGATTTGAAACTTAAATGATATTTTAGGGCCAAGCATCATGCTTTATTATTGCCCGAGTGGCTTCTGTGATTATGTTGATTGTGTAAGGTCGAGGTCCTGTATTGCGAGGATATATGGATTGGGCTGCGCGACGCAGCGGTTACTCTATGATATTGTTCTGAGAGTGAGCCCGAGGGGCTGATACTGTTCTGAACTGAGCCCGAGATGTAGATTTCGACTTGCTATTTTGATATTGAGTCCGAGATCCTGGTTGATTATATTTATATTGAGGCTGAGAGCCTGGTTGATGTCATGAGATGGCTTGATATTGCGCTTGGGCTGTAGGATCCCCTCCGGATTCTGTATACACCCTTAGCGAGCGCCGTCGATAATAAATAAATGGATGGCTCGGGCTGCACGCCGCAGTGGTTACCAGAGTGTATCGTCATATGCATTACATTGCACTCATGCATTTGTTCTTATATGTATTATCTATCATAATATTTCTGCACTCTTATTTCATTGGCTTTTATGCTACTTCTTGCAATAATTACCTGATATCCTGGCGTTATCTGTTAACGGAGTGTTGTGCCTAAGGGGCTGACTTCTGTGCTTGTTTGCACTACTTGTTTTGCATTCATTTGCTTAACTGTTGGAAAAGACATTTTTCAAAAGAGGTTTTAAACTGAGCCAAGATATTTCTAAAGATTTCACAGTTTCACTGTTTTTCTCAAAGGGTTTACACTGCTCCTATATAGCATGATGGCTTGCTTTATGTGATTTCTTACTGCTTAGTTGTTATTTACCCTTATTACTCACTGAGTTGGAGTACTCACTTTACTCCCTGTACCTTGTCTACAAATGCAAGTATTTATACACCCGACAACGGGTTTTGGTGACTGGAGGCAAGGTTATCGGAGTTTTAGCAAGGTGGTTGTCAGCGTTTGCAGCACCGCTTTTCTCCCCTTTTGTTCATCAGTCATGTTTTGTATATTTCAGACCTTGTAGTTTTATTTATACTCTAATAGATGCTCATGACTAGTGACACCCCGATGTCGGGCTGAATTGTGTTGTTATTCCGCATGTTTATAGAATTGTATTGTTGACTACCTAAAGGTTTGGATTATTCATCGTTATAAATGACTTATTGATTTATTAAGCTATTAGAACCGAATTTGGTAAGCGTTGGCTGGCCTTGTGTTCACGAAAGGAGCCATCACGACCGGGTTTGGGTTTTGGGTCGTGACATATACGTAGGCAATCCCCATAAAATTCAATCATAACCATAAAATGAAAAGAGAGGAAACAAAATTGAATAGAAAGAAAGTGGGGCAAAACAAGAGAACAAAAGAGAGTGCAAAAAATAAAAGGGAAGCAACAGGATCCAAGTGAGAAAATCAATAGTGATTAAAGAAAGGCACGAGTGAAACAGAAGAAAGTGCAAAGTGAAAAGAGTTAGTTAAGGCCGGGATGAAGCATGCAACTATTCAAATACACGATAGAAGCATTTAACTGTTTAGGTGCATGCATCCCAAACGTGTGATCGCCTATCTGTTAAACTCTTAAGCACTAACAAGTTTGTTGTTGCTATTCAGTACAGGAAGCTGGTTAGTTTGTTTGCATTCTGGCAAGCCACCCATATAAAACCAGGTCTAAACACAAGGCGATGATGTCTAGCAAAGAATTAGACGCAAGTGTTGCTGACCCGCCGAGAGAGATGGTGGAATCTGAGTCTGGTTTGAAAGAAGAGGTGCACAAGTTGAAGCACCAAATGGACGAGATGTACCAGGCATGGATTAGGGGGCATCCTCCACCGTCATACCCTGCCAACTACACAGAAAATCCTGCTTTTATCCCACCACTATCTCAATATCAAGATCCTACTATTGTTGATCTATCCCCGCAGCATGCACCAGGCTTTACCCCTTACCACCAATATCTCTGCATCTCAACCCAAACTATCTAAGATCTCCCAGCCAAAGCAACCACATACCTTGCTCCGCCAGATAGCCCTGTCTTCGTAGCCCCACCGCGAGCTACCTTCCATCGATCTTCTAGTGATCCAGCATTCCAATCCCAAGATAACCAATATTATGCTCCAGAGCCAACTTTCAAAGTCCCGGATCATTACTCCTATACTCCTTATTTTGAACTTCCTATCGAAACTGAGAAGCCACTCAAAAATACGAAGCAAGAGGAGATATTTAGGAAGGTAAAGAGCTTGGATCAGTAGTTGATTAATATGCAAGGGTAAGGAGGCCAAGTGAGTGTGGCTTATAAGGATCTGTGCTTGTTTCCCGATGTCCACCTACCTGTCGGATTCAAAATTCCCGAATTTGACTTGTACGCCGGGCATGGAGACCCCGTGGCCCACTTAAGAGGATTTTTTAGCAAAATGAGGGGTGTTGGTGGGAAAGATGAATCGTTGATGGCATATTTTAGTCAAAGTTTAAGTGGTGCAGCGTTTGAATGGTACACCCGCCAAGACAACACCAGGTGGTACACTTAGGTTGACTTGGCTTAGGCTTTCGCTCGGCATTTCCAGTACAACATAGAAATTGTCCCAGATCGCCTATCATTGACTAAGATAGAGAAAAAGCCGAGTGAGAGTTTTAGGGAGTATGTTTTCCGTTGAAGAGAATAGGCAGCACGAGTCAACCCTCCAATGGAGGAAGTAGAAATGATGGAGTACTTTCTTCAGGCCTTAGAGCCTACTTACTTTGGTCATCTGATCTCGGCCATAGGTAAGTCTTTCAATGAAGTGGTAAAGTTGGAATGGTAGAGGAAGGGCTCAAATCAGGAAAGATCATGAGTTACTCTGCCATCAAAGCAACCACACAAGTGATCCAAAATGGCACCAGGGGCATGTTAATGAAAAAGAAGAAAGAAGATGTTGTTATGGTCATCTCAGGATCGTGGTATGGCCCAAGGGGTTCACCTCACCATTGTACCCAGCCCCGACCCCAACCTCAAATCTACACCCAAGCTCCATATAATCCACCCCAACACTACTTCTCACTGCAAGACCCTAGATATTCAGTCAGACTACCCCAATACGACGTCCACCACGCATAGTCATATGTTCAACCCCCTCCTTACTCGCAATTCCGTGCACCAGCTCCACAAAATCCTTATCCACCCCACAAACATACCGAACCCTGTTGTTCCAAGCTTTCGACCCAGACTAGAGTACAAAAAAGAAAGGCAGTAGCTGAAGCAAACCTTCACCCGCATGGGGAGTTTTATGCCAGTTTGTTTCGGAGGTTGAGGCAGTTAGATGTTCTGAGGCTGATTGAGTCAAAATTACCAAATCCCCCTCCAAAGAACCTGGATTATTCCCTCAGATGCGCATATTGTTCTGATGCTCTGGGGCACGACACAGAAAAGTTTTGACATTTGAAGAGCAACATCAAAGAGCTTATCGATACAAATTAAATTGTGGTTCAGAGCCCGGAAGCGCCAAACATCAATCAACCCTCCCCCCCCCCAGCCCATGCCAAGATGCATATGATTGAGATAATGCATAAGGATGGAGAGCCCAAGGAGCCTTCAAAGTCTGTCATGATGATCCGTGCTAGTGAAAGTAATTCAGTCAAAAGTCCAGTTGTTACAAATGCAACATCTTCGACAGTTGAAGGGCTGACGGACAGGCTAAGCCCGCCCAATGTTAAGCAGCCTGTATTAGTCGTGAAGGGGTTCCCAGGTGATGTTGAAGCAAATCAAGGAAATACGAAAGTGTTTGTGCTGGGGGTGTCAAGTAAGCCTATCATAATCGTGGAGGGGGATCACATTGCCCCCATTATTATTAAACCTATGACCCAGCTACCGATTGATAACACCAAGGTTATTCCATGGAATTACAAGCGAGTGATAGTAACTTATAAAGGGAAAGAAGTGGAAGAGAAAGTTAATGAAACCCGAGGGTTGATTCGTTCAGGGAGATGCTTTACCCTAGAGGAATTAAGGAAAGGTAAGCCACTCAAAGATAATCCAATCCCAAGTGAAAAAGCTAGTCACCGAGGAGGAGGCGGAAGAATTCTTGAGAAAAATGAAGGTGCAGGATTACTCCATTGTGGAACAGCTGAGGAAGACACCCGCTCAGATTTCTCTTCTATCATTGTTGATACATTCAGATGAGCACCGTCGGGCCCTCATGAAGATTTTGAATTAGGCTCATGTCCTTAATAAGATCACAGTGAACCATTTGGAGAAGATTGCTAATAAGATATTCGAGGCAAACAGGATCACTTTCTCGGATCACGAGCTTCCTTTGGAGGGTACAGAACACAATCGAGCTCTTTATCTCACAGTGAAATGCGAAGATTTTGTGGTATCGAGGGTACTGGTTGATAATGGTTCTAGTGCAAACATTTGCCCCCTCTCTACTCTGCAAAAGTTGAAAATTGATACCGAAAGGATCCACAAGAACAGTATTGTAGACATGTAATTTTTGACCCTCCCCAAGATTTTACAAATTTTAGTTTAGGTCTAATATCGCTACATTAACTAATTTTGACTTTTTTTTTACACATTTTATAAAAATATTTTTTTTAGCTAATCTAGTTACTTTTAATTTATTTACTTTACATAAAATTAAAAAAAAATACGAAAATAGTTCTACTTTGTTTTTAGGAATTTTAGTTTAATTTTTGTAATGATTTTAATCTAATTTTATTTTTATCTTTTATTATGATATATGAAAAATACCAAAAATAGGTTTGTTTTAACAGATAGTTTTATTTTAGTAGTTATTTTACTTGAGTAGAATTAATTAGTAAATGGTGTAGTATTTTTGGTCTTGTTTGGTCTATTTTTAGTAGTTATTTTACTTGAGCAGAATTAATTAGTAAATTGTGTAGTGCTTTTGGTCTTGTTTGTAGTATTAGAAGAAAGAATTTGAACTTTGGGGCTAATTTTGTTTGGTCTTAATTGAAAAAGCCCAATTTCGGATAACCCAAAATATCGAGCCCATACCCATTATTCATTTGACCTAACCTAATTCCTATGTAGAAATGGCGTGTAGCATCAACCCTGCACCAGGTAGTGAAGTTCGAGTGGAATCACCAAGAGGTGATCATTCATGGCGACGGTAGTAACCCCATATACAGTCGCCAGACTATCCCAGCGATTGGAGGAAGAAGGAAGTTAGGTGGAGAAACCTACCATCACATCGAGCGAGTCAACGCTGTGGACAAGGATAAGTGGTGGGATAAAAAAATCGAAAGTATACTGAATTGGAGTGGGTATGAACCTGGAAAAGGGCTCGGTAAGAACCTCCAAGGAATTACTAAGCCTATCAAACTGAAGAAGCATGGCACCACCTTCGGGTTAGGGTATGGATATACTTGGGAAGAATTCCAGAACTGGTCGCCACCATGGCGCGGACCCTATTATCTACTGGAGCACCCGATACCCCACATGGAATAGACTTTCCAACCGGCAGACATCTTATATGGGTTAGAGGAAGAATAAATATTGGTGGCGATGAAGAATCTGTTCTTGGAAGAAGACGATATGGACTGCCATGTCATTTTTGAGGAGGAAGAGGAGGAAGGCCCTTCCATACAAGCTTTTAGCCGAGAAGCGCGTCTCAACAACTGGTCCGTCAGAACCACCAAGGCCCAGAAAGCTTCGGGGTAGCAAGGCTGAACAAAGCACTATGCATTATCTTTTACTCTTTCGCTAGTTGATTTCCTTTCCGTATTTTCTTTAAGTTTGGAAATGAGCTCCAATGTTCAAAACAATTATGGAATTTATCAAAGTATTTCAGTTTCTAATAAATCTCACTCTTATTATTTTTCTCCATCATTTACTTTATTTACACAACATTACCATTACTTATCTTGATGAACCGACGAATGTGACATGCGACGAGGTAACGCAACAAACAGATATAGACTTAGAAGAGGATGATATACCAGAAGAGGTCGTTAAAGAGGTTGAGGACTTTAAGAATAGGCCTAAGTCTAACCTGGACGAAACTGAGGTCGTCAACTTGGGGAATACAGAGAATGTCAAGGAAACGCGCATCAGTGTTCACTTGTCACCGTCAGAAAAGGAAGAGTACATTGAGTTCTTAAAAGAATATGACGACATATTTTCCTGGTCGTATGATGATATGATCGGTATTAGTACATTTATTGTAGCTCACAAACTGCCAACAGATCCAACATGTCCGCCGGTAAAGCAAAAGCTCAGAAAGTTCAAGCCAGACATGAGTTTGAAAATCTAGGAGGAAGTTACCAAACAAGTCAAAGCCAAGGTCCTCAGGGTAGTGGAATATCCTACATGGTTGGCCAACATTGTGCCAGTGCCAAAGAAGGATGGGAGGGTCAGAGTCTGTGTCGACTACCGGGACCTTAACCGGGCCAGTCCGAAAGATGACTTCCTCTTGCCAAACATACACATCTTGATTGACAATTGCGCCAAGCACGAGCTGCAGTCATTCATCGATTGTTTTGCAGGGTACCATCAGATATGGATGGACGAAGAAGATGCGGAGAAAACGGCTTTTATTACGCTGTGGGGGATGTATTGTTACAAGATGATGCCGTTTGGATTAAAGAATGTCGGGGCCACCTACATGAGGGCCATGACTACTATCTTCCATGACATGATACAGAAAGAGATCGAGGTGTATGTGGACGATGTGATCATCAAATCCAAGAAAGACACTGACCACATGGAAGATTTGAGGAAGTTCTTCAACAGACTGAGGAGGTATAATCTGAAATTGAATCCCACTAAGTGTGCATTCGGGGTTCCCGCCAGAAAACTGCCTGGGTTCATCGTAAATCGCCGAGGAATAGAACTGGATCCGTCAAAGGTTAAATCCATTCAAGAATTTCCATCACCAAAGAACAAGAAAGAGGTTATGAGTTTCTTTGGGAGATTCAACTACATCGGCCGGTTTATAGCCCAGTCCACTGTCATTTGTGAGCCAATCTTTAAGATGTTAAAGAAGGACGCTGCCACTAAATAGACTGATGATTGTCAGAAAGCCTTCGACAGAATCAAGGAATATTTGTCAACGCTGCCAGTTCTGGTTTCGCCCGAACCGGTAGACCTCTATTACTCTACCTTGCAGTATTGGATGGGGCATTCGGTTGTGTTGTTGGACAACATGATCAAACAGGGAGAAAGGAGCAAGACATCTACTATCTCAGCAAGAATTTCACCCCATACGAGGCCTGGTACTCCTTACTAGAACGCACATGTTATGCTCTGACTTGGGTAGCTCAGAAGTTGAGGCATTATTTCTATGCCTATACCACTTATCTCATATCAAGGATGGATCTACTGAAGTACATATTTCAGAAGCCCATGCCCATGGGCAAACTGGCCAAATGGCAAATCCTGCTGAGTGAATTTGATATTGTCTACGTGACCCCGAAAGCGATCAAAGGACAAGAATTGGCAGATTATCTTGCCGAAAATCCCGTGGGCAGAGAATACGAGCCTCTAAAAATGTATTTTCCCGACGAAAAGGTCTCTTTCATAGGAGAAGACATTGCTAAATCCTATGATGGCTGGAGAATGTTTTTCGACAGAGCAGCAAACTTTAAAGGAGTTGGCATAGGAGTAGTTTTAGTATCAGAAATAGGTTAGCATTATCCGGTGTCTGCCAAACTCAGGTTCCCGTGCACCAACAACATGGCCGAGTAAGAAGCCTATTTCTTAGGGCTCAAGCTGCCCATTAACATGAACGTTCAGGAATTACTAGTGATAGGGGATTCCGACTTGCTCATACTTCAGGTCCGAGAAGAATGGGCAACCAAGAACTCTAAAATACTCCCGTATTTGCATCATGTACAAGAGTTAAGGAAGAGGTTTACAAAGACAGAATTCCGGCATGTCCACAGAGTCCAAAATGAGTTCATTGATGCATTGTCCACTCTAACATCCATGATTCAACATCCAGATAAGAACTTCATTGATCCTATCCCGGTAAAAATCCATGATCAACCGGCTTACTGTGCTCATGTTGAAGAAGAAGCAGATGGAAAACCATGGTTTCATGACATCAAAAAGTACCTGTCAACAGGAGAATATCCAAAACTTGCAAACACTACTCAGAAGCGCACACTGCGGAGGTTATCCAATCACTTCTTTCACAGCGGAGGAATCCTGTATAAGAGGACTCCCGATTTGCGATTACTAAGGTGTGTCGAAGCAAAGGAAGCATCCAGGTTGTTGGAGGAGGTTCATGCAGGGACCTATGGCCCGCACATGAATGGTTTCGTCTTAGCCAAGAAAATACTGCGAGCTGGTTATTTCTGGATGACTATAGAGACGGACTGCATCTAGTATGTCCGCAGATGCCATCGCTGCTAGATTTATGTAGACATGATAAAGGTGCCTCTTAACGAGCTCAATGCAACAAGCTCACCATGGCCATTCGCTGCTTGGTGAATGGATGTCATCAGACCTATCGAGACTGCCATATCAAACGGGCACAGGTTCATTCTAGTGGCAATTGATTATTTCACCAAATGGGTTGAAGCAACATCATATAAGGCAGTGACCAAGAAGGTTGTGGCAGACTTTGTCCGCGACCGTATCATTTGCCAGTTCAGCATCCCAGAGTTAATCATTACTGATAATGGTTCTAATCTCAACAGCGACCTAATGAAAGCAATGTGTGATACGTTCAAGATTAAGCACAAGAATTCTACAGCCTGCAGGCCTCAGATGAATGGAGTTGTAGAAGCGGCCAATAAGAAAATCAAGAAGATACTGAGGAAAATGATAGAGAGACACAAGCAGTGGCACGAAAAACTATCCTTCGCTTTATTGGGGTATCGTACCACAGTCCGCACATCAACCGGGGTGACTCCCTATATGTTGGTTTACGGTACCGAGGCAGTCATCCCGGCCGAGGTAGAGATTCCTTCCCTGAGGATTATACAGGAAGCGGAACTTGAAGATGCAGAATGGGTAAAGAGTCGCTATGAGCAGTTAGCCCTTATAGACGGGAAAATAATGAATGCAGTTTGCCATGGTCAATTGTATCAAAACAGGATGTCCAGAGCCTTCAACAAAAGAGTCAAGCCAATACAATTCACACCAGGGTAGCTGGTGCTGAAGAAAATTTTCCCGTATCAGGATGAAGCCAAAGGAAAGTTCTCTCCTAACTGGCAAGGCCCGTACATGGTTCACCGGGTTCTAACAGGAGGAGCCCTCATACTTGCAGAAATGGACGGAGAAGTTTGGCCAAATCCAATCAACTCAGATGCAGTCAAGCGATACTATGCGTAACCATTTATGATATATGATGTAATTTGAACTACTCCTGACCCGATTCCCATTTAAGAGGGGATACGTAGGCAGCCCTATGGGTTCGGCCACAATTCAATAAAAATTTTATTTTCCTCGATATTGGAAACTGGGGCAGAATTTTGAGGAGGACCCTCAAAATTGTGGAGTCGACTTTCAGCCATTCATCGCACGCAACTGTCAGAAACACCAGCCCAGTAAACTGGGGCAGAATTTTGAGGAGGACCCTCAAAATTCCGGAGCAAAAGAGGTTGCAATGTCTTAAACCGAGTCACAGTCGCCGGTTCATCTAAAAGAAAATCATTTTTAAATTATGTATTTACATCATATTTTTTAATCATGCATGGCTACTATCAAATTGCTTTGTTTAGCAACGCTACCCCAATGAAAACAAGAACCGAGTAGGACGAGCTGGGGCCATGGGAAGATGAACTAACCTTCCCCCTTTACAAAACTCACGACTTTTCTTTAGATGCAGGCACCCTAGACATAAAATAATCAGATACGACTACATACTCATACTTTTTCAGGAATACAACTCTCAGAATCATCGCCTATTTACAAGTGCTATCCGCACATGACATCCCCAACAGCCTCCATGACACAATCAACTATCAGCTATCATCTATCAACTAAGAGATTTCGTTACTCTTCACCTTTATTTGTTGCATTGCATAAGGTTACCTTTCTGCCTTCCGAGACTAAGAATTATCTTCATCTGCATTTTTCGTGCATTGCATAAGGCTACCTTTCTGCTTTCCGAGACTAAGCATTGTCTCCATCTGCATTTTTCGTGCATTGCATAAGGCTACTTTCCTGCCTTCTGAGACTAAGCATTGTCTCTATCTGCATTTTTCCTGCATTGCATAAGGCTACCTTTCTGCCTTCCGAGACTAAGCATTGTCTCCATCTGCATTTTCCCTGCATTACATAAGGCTACTTTCCTGCCTTCCGAGACTAAGCATTGTCTCCATCTGCATTTTTCCTGCATTGCATAAGGCAACCTTTCTACCTTCCGAGATTAAGCATTGTCTCCATCTGCATTTTCCCTGCATTGCATAAGGCTACCTTCCTGCCTTCCGAGGTTAAGCACTACCTCCATCCTGCATGGCTGAAATATCGCCAACTTTTTTTAAATCCTGCATGGCTGAAATATCGCCAACTTTATTTTAATCTTGCATGGCTGAAATATCACCAACTTTATTTTAATCCTGCATGGCTGAAGTATCGCCAACTTTATTTAAATCCTGCATGGCTGAAATATCGCCAAATTTATTTAAATCTTTACATCGGCTGAAATATCACCATTTATATGTATGCTTTACATCGGCTGAAATATCGCCAACTTTAGTTAAATCTTTACATCGACTGAAATATCGCCATTTATATTTATGTTTTACATCGATTGAAATATCGCCATTTATATTTATGTTTTACATCAGCTGAAATACCGCAATTTATATTTATGCTTTACATCGGTTGAAATATCGCCAAATCTTGCATTTCATAGGCTGAAATATCACCAAATTGTCCAAAGGCGTCATTGTTCGGAGGCAACATTTTCGTAGCTCGAGAACGTCATGCCATGGCCTGAGGACCCCGCTTTGCTCTTTTGCACATCATTATTCAAAGGCTTCATGGTTCGGAGGCACCATTAACATAGCCCGGGAACATCATTTCATAGCCTGCGAATCCTTTATTATGCGCTTCATGGCCCAGGATGTCATGGTTTGAGGACGTCATCCTACCCGTCCAAAGACAGCATTCATGGTCCAACGGGAACATGCATCACGTTTAAGTTTATACATGATATGTTTGTATTGCTCATTTGTAGGTACCCCAGCTGGCAATGACCATTACATCGGGAGCGATCTCGCTCCGGTCCCCGCAGCCCATCGGTCCCTGACCATCCTTCCCAACCTGAATATTGCCTCTGTCATTTTCAAAACCTACATCGGCATATTCCACCAATGTATCCTGAACTACATATGACCTGATTCCTGTAAGACCAGTGATATGTAGGCATCTCAGGAACCAGAGCTCGATCAAAACCTTTTTTTTTTTGTTCAATTCGTCTCTTCCGGTCAAAATTGGTCATCATATCTTTACCCGACAACTCTTTTATCCTTCTCGGATAAAGAGGGGCAGCTGTTGATACCCAATTTTTCCCTACCTATTTTTATACTCAAAATATTATCAAAATAGCATGTACATGCATATATAAGTATGCCCAAGAATTTTGACATTTTTTCTAATTTTTAAAGCTTTTTAAAATCATTTTATTATTTGTTTTGGCAGTACAAAATCCAATAATTATTCTCAAAACTATCATTTTTGTGAGTAATTTATTTACATCCTCATATTTACGCCACAATATAATTAAGGTGATTTTCGTATAGTTTTTGTTTACAAATTTATTTGATATTTTAAAAGCTAAATTGCATACAATTGCGATTATAGCCTATCTTATGATTAATTAATATTTTATAACCATAAAATTGGCCCCAACATTTTAAAATTAATAGTTATACATTATGAATCAGTTCAATGATTGTAATTTTCTTTTAAAATCATTTTTACTATTTTTTATAAAATAAAAAGGGAAACTGGCTATTTAACATTTAGCCTCATTTTATTACAATCATAGCATATTCATATTTCATTTTAACCCTCAATTTACCCAATCCTAACCCTCAATTGGACCAGCCCAATTTTGGTTTAACTCGGCCCTGATCCGTCCCAAACAACCCGCCCGGTTCCTATTATTGATCCAGGCCGTTGATCATTTTGATCAATGGCCATAAGCCACCCTTACCTTTTTTTAACTCCAAACGACTACCCTAATCTCTCATTTCCCATCTAATAGCCGCCCTTGAATCCTCTCATCTCTCAAACTCGAAACCCTAGCTTCACTTACCGTCTTCGACCTCTGAATCACCAGAATCCATGGCTTCTTAGGCCATAGATGATCTATGCTCATCTCCTACTGCTCCTATGTGCCTGATACTCGAAGATTCAAGGCTAGACCTCGAAGGTCTTCACTCACACATCCGCCAACATGAGGTTTCGGGCCATCTCTGGCCTGGCTCCGGCATATCTTAGCCTCCTGAGCGTGTTTCCAGCCTTATCCGACTTAGATCGGACCTTTTCCAAGCCTTTATCATTCTAGGGTTCATTTGAAACCCTAGCTGTTTGAGGTTTTTCTCCGATTCTCTTCATATCTGTGTGTATTCATGCTCTATATTTGAGTTTTTAAAAGATTTTCCCAACTTTTCTTTAAAAATTTTACTTTCAAAGTCATTTCTTTTCGATTTAGGGTTTTTGAAAATGCCTAAGTGTTTTTCTGACTCTTCTTTTCCCTTTCTTTGTGTATGTATGACTCTGCTATGATCTTATGTTCTTCTTTTACCACGCATGTTCCTCTACTATGTTTCTACACTATGTGCTTATATGCTCTTCACGATGTTCCGCTATTTTCTTTCACCATGATCTCGTCTACTGTATTTTTCTACTGTGTCATTAAGTGTTCTTACTATTTAGTCTTTTCAAGTTTCCTCTAGAATAACCTACTTAAGCATGTTTTCCTCTACTATTTCTTTTGCTTCCATTATGTTTCGAATTAATTCCCTTACTCTGTTTGCTTTAAACTTTCTACTATATTTGCTTGTTCCCTCATTTTTGTCTTCTGTGCATCTGATTCAAGCCAAACCCTAGGATTTTGGGGTTTTTGGGGAGTTTGGTCTTGTGTGTTTGGACTAGGGCTCTATTTGAGCCCTGGACTCTCTCAAACTCGCTTTGGATCTATGTATTGAATTCGAACCCTTTTGTGTATGACTCTGAATTCTTCTATACTAGACTCTTCTGATTAGCATGACAATCCCTTTTATATGTGTGTTAAAATCTTTCTTCAAAAAGGTTTTCCAACTTATGTTCGAATCAGAATCCTTTTTTTGGGTTAATTGATTGTTGCTAATTCTTCTTAAGTAAAGCCTCTCTTTACCTTTTTTTTGACTTGGTTCATTCATACAAAATTTTTGACTCATGATTGCTTGGCTGTGAATTGGTTTCCTTTCCTTAATTTGCACAACCATGTACTGTCAAAACCCTTCCCTTAAATAACTATTATGTATTTACCCCTTCTTGCACTACTTTAAAAAACGTTTAGTTGACCTCTTTCCTTATTTACTTTGCCCGCTTGAAATCAGAATCCCTTAATTAAAGGGAAACCTTGTGTGATTGATTCTCAAACTATTTTCTTACCTATTTCTGCTTCTTTTATGCACTATAAATACATGGCTTCCTTCAACACTACACACACAAGTAAGCACACAAAGAAATTGCAACTCTCTTCTAAACTTATACTCTTGCTTCTTGACTGCACTTTGGCTTTCATAGGCTACATTAATTTTAGTATCATTCTAATGTGCAGTGGCGGAGCCACATGTACCAAAGTGGTGTCAACCGACACCCCATCGTCGGAAAATTACACTGTTTAGCTAGGTAATTTTTCTAAAAATATGTATATATACTATATAGTGACACCCTTTGACTTCTTGGTGAGTTTGTTTTTTAATATTTTGACTCCTCTTAATAAAAATCCTGGCTCTGCCACTGCTAATGTGTTTATTCGAAGTCTTTGTATCCATGTATGCTTTCAACTCTCTGTAAAGCTAATTTTGAAGTACCTACATGTAACGATCCGATCGGTCGTTTTGAGTGCTAGCGCTCCGTTCAGTAGTCTCAAGCTATGAACAGCTTCATTTTAGGTGTTATGACTTGTACGCATGGTCGGAATTGAATTTCGGGAAGTCTAGAGTTGATTTGGAAAGAGAATTCTTATTTCGGAAGCTTAAAGTTGAAAGAATAAACTAGGATTGGAATTTTGAGTAAACGATCTTGAAATCGGGATCTGAAGGTTCTAGTAGGTTTGTATGATGATTTCGGACTTAGGCGTATGCCCGGATTGGGTTTTGGATAACCATGGAGCATTTTAGCGCCTATTGCGAAAGTTAGCATTTTGGAAGAAATTTCTTAAGTTTGGCTTGAAGTGTATTTTAGTGTTATCGATGTCTGCTTGGGATTCCGAGTCTGGGAATAGCTCCGTATGGTGATTCTAGAGTTGGGAGCGTGATCAGACGTGAATTCGGACGTCCGTAGGTCATTTTGAAGTCATTTGGCTAAAGATATAAAATTGAAGGTTTTGATGAGTTTGACCAGAAGTGGACTTTTTGATATCGGGGTCGAAATCTGATTTCGAAAGTTGGAGTAGGTCCGAAATGTCAAATATGACTAGTGCACAAAATTTGAGATCAATCGGACGTGATTTGATAGGTTTAAGCATCGAAAGTAGAAGTTAGAAGTTCTAAAGTTCATAAAGCTTGGATTGGGGGTTGATTCATGATTTTAGCATTGTTTGATGTGACTTGAGCCCTCGAGCAAGTCTGTAACGTGTTTTAGGATTGGTTGGTAAGTTTGGTTGAGGTCCCGGGGGGCCTCGAGTGGATTCCAGGTCGTTAACGGATCGAAAGTGGGATTTTTGGAAGGTTGAGGATTGCTGGTTGTTGTCATAATCGCACATGCGGAAGAGGGGCCGCAGGTGAAGAGCCGCAGAAGCGGCTAGGATGGTGCAGGCGCAGATTTTAGTCAAAGGCTTGAGGACTGCAGATGCGGTCAAGGTTCCGCAGAAGTGGGACCGCATCTGCGGAGAAGTGGTCGCAGAAACGGAATAGGGAATCTTGGAGAGGACCGCAGATGCGGTTGAAGTTCGGCAGAAGCGGGACCGCATCTGTAGGAGGCATGTCGCAGAAGCGAGAAAAGGGTGGCCCAGAGAGGACCGCATATGCGGAATTTTAACCGCACCTGCGGAACCGCAGAAACGGTCAATGAACCGTAGGTGCGGAAATAGCTGGAGGCAGAAGGTTATTTTAAATTGGATTTTGGCCATTCTTCTCTCATTTTTCACTTGGCATGGGCGATTTTGGGGAGCTTCAAGAGGGGATTTTCGTCATCAATGACAAGGTAAGATGTCCCCATCTATTATGAGTTAAATACATCAATTATGCATAGATTTAAGCATGAATTGTATAGAAAAACTTGGGGTTTGAGGGAAAAACTTAGAAATTATATTCTTGGAATTTAACCACGATATTGTGTATGAAAATTAGTGAAAATTATATATATGAGTTTATAAGGTCATGGGCAATCTTTATCTTCAAAAAATTTCAGATTCCGGGCATGTGGGCCCGAGGGCATTTTGGTCAACTTTTCGATCGGAGTTAGGAATTGCTATAAATTAGATTGTAATGAATATTTGAGCATATATTAATGGATTTGCGTAACCGTCTGCTATTTTTGGAGCGTGGTTCATCAAGTAGAGTCTTCGGAAGGGCGTGGAATGCGGTTATGGATCTTCGGAGCGAGGTGAGTCTCCTTTCTAACCTTGTAAGAGGGAATTGTCCCCATAGGTAAAATAATTGATTATGTGCTCCTAATTGTGGGGGCTACGTACGCACGAGGTGACGAGAGTCCGTGCATAGCTACTATTATGCTATTGTCCGGGTAGTTAGGACCCAAAAACATGTTATACTTGGATTATTTATGAACCCATTGATAGCTTTAATTTCTTATGTCACCTTGGATTAGTAAATAAATTTAAAAAGGGATTAAACGTCATTTTTCCTAAATTGTTAAAAGAAAAATGGTTTTATTTGGATAAATATCCCCCGATAAGTTCTTAATTGACTGATTGAGCATGTATTTCAATGTGTACCTGCGTCGCATGCATGATTCGCGAGCAGGGTATGTGTTTATTTATGGAACGAGCCGAACGCCTCTGCAGATTAAATAGATTTATATATGGTTCGCACCGTTCGACCCTCGGCAGTGCACAGTTTACATTTCTATTGTAGCGGGCCATTGACCTGGCATTGATTTGTGCATGCTCGTATTGCTTGCCTTGTAACTTGTTGAAGTTGTTGCTGCCTCTTCCTGGCTTAAGAATATATATGTAAATGATGAAAAAGAATATTTTCCTATAAAAGAAAGAATTGTTTATTTGCTTCAACCCATTGAATTATGATCATGTTTTTAAAAAATCCACGGTTTAATATCTATTATGGATAAATCATTATTGGACTATTAGTAAGTGTCAAAGTTGACCATCTCGATACTCATTGAGTACACGTTATTTACGTACTCAAACTATATGTAGACGTGTGATTTTTAACCCTCCCCAAGATTTTTCATATTTTAGCGTGTAAATATTTAATTTTAGGCCTAATATAGCTATTTCAACTATTTTTTGACTTTTTTACTTTATTTTCGTCACAAAATGAAAAATTACAAAAAAAGGGATATATAAATTTTAGTTTATGTATTTCTCATAAATTTAAAAATACAAAAATAGTACCTTATTTTTATCTTTGTATAATTTCGAAAAAACAAAAAAATAGTTTCATTAATGTTTCGTAGTCATTTTTATCTTAGAAAAAATACCCAAAAATAGTTTTGTTTTAATTGTGAGTCCCATTTTAATAGTTATTTTGCCTACGTAGGATTAATTAAATAAGATCATATTTTTATTCTCGGTTGTGGGGAAAGAATAGCAGTTGGGTTCAAACGACCCATTTTTAGGCCTAAAATTCGGATGACCCAATACCCTAAAACCTAGACCTAGACTCTGTAAAAGGAAAAAACTCAACCCTAGGGGATCTAGAGATTGTTCAGCCGCCAGAGATTAAAAAAACACACATTAGACATGGACATAATAGTCATTAAAACACACATTTTTGGAAGACTGCTATTGATCTCCTTCTTCAAAAAACAACAACCAAAAACCCTAGCAAAACTCTAGGAGACCAAAAGCCCCCCCCCCCACACACACACAGTCCGTCGACCACCCCTTCCCCGCCAGTCAACCACATTGCGTCGTCAACCAGCAGCAACGTCCAACTCCGACCATAGCTGCTCACCGTCCTAAACAACCACCGTTGCTGCTTCGTCGTCTTCTTCCTCATGTCGTCGACCAGCGACGCCACCAAACCAGCAGCAACGACTAGTCGAACCTCCATAACTGTCGCCTCCTAGTCCATCATCTCTCATGAACACGCACCATTCCAGCCGCTATCCGCCATTGATGTCTTCCTCACTGAAACGAAACCAACAGACTCGTTTTCCATAAAGCTCAAGCTTTTTCTTCTTCGTTGACAACACGAAAACCCTAGCGTTCTTCTTCATCTCCTTAACCTAGAGAAGGATCCCTTAAACCAAAACACACAGCCAGCCCCTCCATAGCCACGTCCAGCTCCACGCCGCAGCAAACAAAACCAAATGACCCTCCATTGAATCTGGCGCACGTTTGGTTAAATCCGGCGACCTTCATTTCTGTCCCAAAATAGCCCGTCCTTGTCCTTATCAAACCTGTTCGAGGTTTTGTTTGTTGGATTTGCCGTTCGAGTTTGCCGGAGGTCGTTGTCCGAGGTTCCGTTCGAGGTTGTAGTCGCATCTCTTCTTTACTGGTTTTTTGGTCCAGCTTGGTTTTCGGTCTTGCTTCAAACAGGTGCATACATATTCCTAAACTTGTAGTACTTGTTTAAATGGAATGAAAATTCGAATCCAAATTTTGTTGGTTTGAATCTGTATTTTTGTTTGTTTGGCAGTGGGATGATGTCCCTTCCTCTCTATGAAATTAAGATCTGTTTTGTTCTTTATGTGATGATAATCTGTTCATAAAATTATTTGATTATGATAATCCATATGTATGTGAATTGGTAAATATTTAAAGAAGGGTCGGTAGAGTTAAACTTTAGAAATTAATAGGATGATGATTTGATAAGGAACTAAGTCTATACAAAATCTTTTAATGGTTTCTCCAAATATTTTGGTTCATCTAGTTTGGTATTCTGTTATTTCCTTTAGTGTTCATCAAATGGCTTGAGTGTTTATTTCCAGATTGTGGTTTGAACTTAGATATTAAAATGAAGCGCGTAGTTGCTTTAGGCACGTAGTTAAATCATCATCGTGATTACGGGTACGATTCCCATGACGTAGTTGTGATGCTTAATTTCTAAAATTCGGGGTTGCATTTTATGTAACCCGACTATAACGACTTGATAATAAAACCCATTAGAAATCGAGGTGTTCCATTAGTTGAATTCTCCATGTCCTCGCAAAGTAGAAAATTGTAGTTGCCTTAGGTTTGCCCTTTAAAACAATAAATGAGATGAGCCTCGCAAAACAAAACATATAAATTACGGGGCCCTCGTTAAATGTATATATTAAAATACTTAGATTTCGGGACGGGCTGTTTAGCGAATTTTACGGCCTTCCCAAAGATAACAACGCGTTAGACTCTTTAGGCGCGGTTTTAATAATATTACCTTCCTAAACTCGGGTGCACATTTATGTGACCCAAATCCAAATCTCAACGAAGTCGAAATGTATCAACAACCATAGGTGCATTGATGTGACGTGGTTCGAGATGTATTTTTACGACGTTGCAATTCTTATTTAAAATAATAATAAATAAAAGCGGTTAAAAGTTTAAAATTTACACATAGGTTCATAATTGTGAAAACCAGATAATTTAAGCCAAATATAACAGTTGAGCGACCGTGCTAGAACCACGAAACTCGAGAATGCCTAACACCTTCTCCCGGGTTAATAGAATTCCTTATCCGAATTTCTGGTTCGCAGACTATAATATAGAGTCAATTTTTTCCTCGATTCGGGATTCAAACCGATGACTTGGTACACCATAAATCTCCCAAGTGGCGACTCTGAATTAAATAAATAAATCCCGTTTCGATTGTCCTTTAATTGGAAAAACTCCCCTTTATTACATCCTCGCGGGTGTGGTAGGTAAAAAGAAGGTGTGACACTATACTTCTGTGCATTTTTGTTGCACAGGTATATGCAACCCTAGTGGCCTACTGGGCATAGTAGTGTGGATGATTCTGGGACTAGGTGAGTTGCATTATTCGAGGCGACCGCAGCTAGTATAGTCCCTTTCAGTATATTGCATTTATTTCTTGTCCATTGTATTTCGGACGGATGTTGTATTTTATTTCCTTATCTATAGATGCTAATGCACTTGTGACACTAGGTTCTGGGAGGATTTTTGGATTATTCAGTATTAAGTCTTTTATCGACTTTATGTTCATTTTTGTAAATTTTTTATTATCTAATATTTAACGTATAAGAAAAATAATTTCCGCAAATACTAAAACTGGAATTTAATTATGCCTTCTTGGTTGGCTTGCCTGACAACGATGTCCGGCACCACCACGACCCTTAGTGGATTTTGGGTTGTGACAACATGGTATCAAAGCATTAGGTTCCTAGGGTCTCACGAGTCATGAGAAAGTCTAGTAGAGTCTCTCAGATCGGTACAGAGACGTATGTACTTATCCTCAGGAGGCTGTAGGACTGTTAGGAGTACTTCCCTTCTTGATTCCTTATCATGCGATTTGGTCCTTGGAGGCGTATGCCTTTAATTCATTCCTACTCAATCTTACGCGACGCGAACCGCTTGTTATAAATCGAGAATTGAAGAACCGTAATGGTACTACAAATGTGGTGCGGGATGTTTCTCTCGGTATAGCTGATCGAATTATTATTGTCTTTTTGTAGAAGAATATTTTATTGTTTCAGCCCAGTAGCGGTACTTTTGAGAGCTCTGAGGTTAGGCACAAGTTTCCATGATGCTTATGAATGAATGTTGCGCAGTAGTGATATGATGGTAGGATGATTGCCTACGTGTTGGGGCAGTGAATGACTTGAAGGGAGGTTTACTCAATGCATAATCAAGAGATTCACTATTTTATTCCCGAGAGGGGAAAGACAATTGAACTAAGGATGGTGAGATGTGGGCTGGTGGAAGTAATGAGGCTTGGTATTTTCAAGCGTTGTAGAATTTCCTTCTATGATGGGATGTCGTTGTCCTAATTGAACGTGCTAAGTTTGTCGGTGTTATGACCTTCTACGATTCGCCTTTGGGGCAAGATATTGTGCGATAGAATTGGAGACATAACTGTCATATATCGCAGGGTGCGGTAGTTCAGGATTGAATCAGTATTTCTAATGTTGACAGTTCGATAAAGATGACCTTCGGAAAGGTTTAAGTTAGAAGCAATTGTGGGTTTAGGTGACACGAAGATGGATTTTGTTTAAGACAGCAAGTGAGCAGCAAAGTATGAGGAAGGACATGTGGGAAGTGTCAGGCGGTGGCTAAAGTTTCCGGAAGGTCGAGTATAAGAGGCCAAAGACCGAGTAATCGATTAAGGGGATGAGTTTCGCCTAAGTGGGAGAGCGATGGAGTCGCATATGTGCCTTGTAGTGGGATGACCACCTACCTTAAGGAGAGCTTGGAATGATTTGGGATTTTAGTGGCTGGCGATTGAAGCCTACGAAATTGATTAGAAGTATGGGCTATCATGCGGCAGGAGATTTAACATAACGGAAAGAAGTCACTTAAGTGAGGAATGATGCAATATAACTTTAAATTGGAAGGATGTTGCCGTGCAGTTAAATGATGTCCACGAGGGGTAAATGGACCTGTGCAGCTAGAGAGTGAGCTCAAACTTAGGATGTGTTATTGATGTCGTAATGATTGTACCCATTGCAGCAGCGTTGGAAGATGCCGGGGAGAGCTTTTATAGGTGGGTTACCCAAGTGAGCAGGTTAGCGGTGGCATGGTTGGCGAGGCTTCTGCGAAGAATTCTATCAGATTTATAGCTAAGAACTCGGTCGTGCAAATATGTTTAATGAGTCAGAATATAAGAAGGGGTTTTACAGAAAGATTTGAGAACTTTGGCAGTTAATTGCGCGAGGTTATGTCAATAAGAGATAAAGAGGATAGGTGAAGTCCAAATTTGTGAAATGATGGCTTCATGCTAAATGGGAGAGTCCCACCACTTATGATTGGTTTGCATGGTTAACTACTTGCAAGAATTTTGGCTATTAGCATATCGATGGGCTATTTCAGCTATGGGAAAGGGCCATAAGTGGTAATTTGAGCAAGGAAGTATTAAAGGTGAGCTATCGTTGGCCTTATTGGCCCATGTTCAGACTTGGAGGAGGATTCAGGATTGTTCTTTGTCGAGATGCGGGTTCCCAGGGAAGTGATTCTACCTGGTGCTTCATCAATAGGGAATCCATGTGCTAGAAGATTTATGGAATTGATTATATTTGGGGCCAAGCCAAAGCGGGTGGCTCTCAACAGTGGTCCTAATGAAATTCAAAAGATAAAGTGTGGTACCTAATGATTTCGAGCCTATAAGTACAGTTAAGAATCAAGCTTTGTAGCAGCTTACGAGAAGGTGCCCAGAATGTTTTATGATATTTTAACTTGCGGTGTAGTATTTGAGAGATATGAAATGGTTCATGGGATTTGAGGCAGCATGGTCTCGTGGTTCAAGGTCACTCGGGATAAGTGCAGATGGAGTAGGTTATGTGTTGGATGGAGGTGGTATTATCTCCAAGGCAATCAAGGATAAATTAGAAAAAGGTAGATTGATTGACCATAGTTGAATTTGGCATATTGGTGTTAGTGATCAGTATCCTTCAGCGTGATCAAGTTATGCACGTGATTATGACGGTACGTGTGAGGCTTGTCGGCCTCCGTAATTGATGTTATTCAGAAGCATTCTACTGTTATGGCTGGTTATGTGAAAGCAGATTCCGGAAGGGCTATGGTGACTTAGACCGCTACTTAGGGATTTGCATACTCTACGGCTATGAGAATTCACCCATGTGATACTATGGATCTCCTAAAGTGAGCTAAGTGAAAATTTTTTATATGATGAAGTGCTAACCTATTAGTGGTTCCGGAGTTATGATGAAGAGTCTTGTTCTATCGTATATTGGCATGTCGGGTACAGTGAGTAGTATGGAATTTGAAGTGAGAATCAAGGTCGCAGTTTGGTGTGGACAAGGATGTCACAATCTTGGATGAGTAGGAAAGGAGTTTCGATGTTTAAAGTAAGTTAGTATTGTCTTCAGTGTCACCTGAGATCGGTGTTTTGCAAAAAGGGCTTGTATCATGGTTAATGATTCTTGATCATTTTTTAGCGTTGGTATGGCTGGTGGTTTGGATATACGGACCTGTTATGTGTTTCGAAAGGTTGTCGGAGCGTGTCCCACAAGAAGGTTGCATAGGTGTGGCATGTAGTCACTCGATTGATTTAAGATTTAAACCAAGTATGAGGATTGTGGTAATATCATTAATTTGATAATTTATGCCTGGAGAGCACTCTATTTATTGGGTTGTGGACTATGGAGGAATTCTCCGGTTATGATGGTTGTTCTTATGCTTTATGAAAGAAAGAAGAGTTATTATGGACCTTGGAAAGGTTATTAGCCTAGTCAGTGCGATCAGAATCGGCTTGAGGTCAGTGGATGGATTCAAATGTGATATGGGCTCTATATCAGGCCAAATGTGTTCATTTCAGTAATGCGCTCCATGTGGAAGAATAGTCGGGGTGTTATGTGGTCATTAGCTATTTCATGTAATGATGTATTGCGCCGTGCGAGTTGTGAGACGGCTTGGTGAATTGTTT
The DNA here is from genome assembly GCA_026770625.1 of Nicotiana glauca. Taxonomy (NCBI): domain Eukaryota; kingdom Viridiplantae; phylum Streptophyta; class Magnoliopsida; order Solanales; family Solanaceae; genus Nicotiana; species Nicotiana glauca. The sequence continues at coordinate 26,957 of MU714478.1, forward strand.
ATGTGTTGAGGATCCGCGTAGAAATGATGTATTATGAGCAAAATGGCTTTTGAGATTCAAATTGTATATCGCACCTCAGTCGTGCTTGAGTTTCGTAGCTTATAGCGCTATATGTCTCCCCAGGGAATGGTAATATGCACCTAGCGTGCTTGTGAGCGATATTCGATATCTTGTTGTAATGAGCAAATTTAACTCGACGTGCATCTCCTTATGTAAGATCTATGTGTGGATTGGTTGGCAAGCCGCCATGGGTATGTCATTTGGATCGGGTTGCGCACCGCAACAGTATGATGCTGAATACAGGTCCCTATATCTGCCTTTAAGTGTTTCGTTTTCCTATTTTTCGGAGGAAAGCTCGTATTAGCTGTGAACCCGCGTCGCATGTATAATTCGCAAGCGGGGTGTCTGTATAGTATGTTTCCTGCGTCGTAGGTATGATTTGCGAGCGGGGTAATCGGATCTCCTTTTCATAGTTCATTTTTCTTCTTCCTTGTATCGCGTTCGAATCGGTAGCCTATTGGCACATTATGGCATCATTTGAGACTTTTGATTATGTTTGGGGTGGCTTAGTGCCTGAGAAGTTCGTACTGGGTGAAACGAGATTTTTGGATTTAGAATCAGTGCAATCTGAGTATATGAAGTACATTAAGGGTGCAACGATCATTATTTGGTTCTTTTCAGGGTATAGACCCAATGAATTGGTTGACTCGACAGTTGATTATGAACTTCTGCACATCTATTCCATCATGGCGGTGTTGTAAAGGTTAGAGTGAGACCTGTGTGTGTCATGTGGTGCAATGGGAGCATCGGTATAGTAGGATTTTGACTAGTTTGATCAGAAAAATGTTATTGGGGTCAGGTGAGTAAAGTGATGCAAAGTGTGAATTCAGCCTAGGTATGCAGTCATGTTTGGGTACAGCGTGTAGTAATTGATATGGTGATCATATGTTGGAAAAAGGTCGGGCATAGAATTTCGGATATTGGAATTGGGCTCTAAGGCTTATTTGGTTGAATAAAAGGGAATATCTTCAGAATTAATCAAGCTAAGATACTCAACTGAGTTGTGGTAGCACGGGAAGGTACATGAGAAGTTAAGCAGCGATTTCAGACCACTCCAGTGAAGTTCTCAATACGTTCGAGGACGAACGTATGTTTAAGTGGGAGAGAATGTAACGACCCGACCGGTCGTTTTGAGTGCTAGCACTCCATTCAGTAGTCTGAGGCTATGAACAGCTTCATTTCAGGTATTATGACTTGTACGCGCGGTCGGAATTGAATTTCGGGAAGTCCAAAGTTGATTTGGAAAGAGAATTCTTATTTTGGAAGCTTAAAGTTGAAAGAATGAACTAGGATTGGAATTTTGAGTAAACGACCTAGGAATCAGAATTTAAAGGTTCCAGCAGGTTCGTATGATGATTTTGGACTTGGGCGTATGCTCGGATTGGGTTTTGGATAACCCGGGAGCGTTATGGCGCCTATTACGGAAGTTAGCATTTTGGAAGAAATTTCTTAAGTTTGGCTTGAAGTGCATTTCAGTGTTATTGATGTCCGTTTGGGATTCCGAGTCTGGGAATAGCTCTGTATGGTGATTCTGGAGTTGGGAGCGCGATCAGACGAGAATGCGGAGGTCCGTAGGTCATTTTGAAGTCATTTGGCTAAAGATAGAAAATTGAAGGTTTTGAGAAGTTTGACCAAAAGTGGAATTTTTGATATCGGGGTCGGAATCCGATTCTGAAAATTGGAGTAGGTCCGAAATGTCGAATATGACTAGTGCACAAAATTTGAGATCAATCGGACGTGATTTGATAGGTTTAAGCATCGAAAGTAGAAGTTGGAAGTTCTAAAGTTCATAAATCTTGGATTGGGGTTTGATTCATGATTTTAGCATTGTTTGATGTGATTTGAGTCCTCGAGCAAGTCCTTAACGTGTTTTAGGATTGGTTGGTAAGTTTAGTTGAGGTCCCGGGGGGCCTCGGGTGGATTCCGGGTGGTTAACGGATCGAAAGTGGGATTTTTGGAAGGTTGAGGATTGCTGGTTGCTATCATAATCGCACCTACGGAAGAGGGGCCGCAGGTGCGGATTTTGGTCAAAGGCTTGAGGACCGTAGATGCGGTCAAGGTTCCGTAGAAGTGGGACTGCATCTGCGGAGAAGTGGTCACAGAAGCGGAAGAGGGCATCTTGGAGAGGACCGCAGATGCAGCCAAAGTTCCGTAGAAGAGAGACCGCATCTGCGGGAGGCACGTCGCAGAAGCGAGAAAGGGGTGTCCCGGGGAGGACCGCATATGCGAAATTTTAACCGCACATGTGGAACCGCAGAAACGGTCAATGAACCGCAAGTGCGGAAATAGCTGGAGGCAGAAGGTTATTTTAAATCGGATTTTGGCCATTCTTCTCTCATTTTTCACTTGGCATAGGCGATTTTGGGGAGCTTCAAGAGGGGATTTTCGTCATCAACGACAAGGTAAGTTGTCCCCACCTATTATGAGTTAAATACATCAATTATGCATGGATTTAAGCATGAATTGTGTAGAAAAACTTGGGGTTTGAGGGAAAAACCTATAAATTATATTCTTGAAATTTAACCATGATATTGAGTATGGAAATTAGTGAAAATTATATTATTAGTTGCTAAGGTCATGGGTAATCTTTATCTTCAAAAAATTTCGGATTCCGGGCATGTGGGCTCGAGAGCGTTTTGTTCAACTTTTCGATCAGAGTTAGGAATTACTATAAATTAGATTGTAATAAATATTTGAGCATATATTAATGGATTTGCTTAACCGTTGACTAGTTTTGGAGCGTGGTGCATCAAGTAGAGTCTTCGGAAGGGCGTGGAATGCCGGTTATGGATCTTCAGAGCGAGGTGAGTCTCCTTTCTAACCTTGTAAGAGGAAATTGTCCCTATAGGTGAAATAATTGATTATGTGCTCCTAATTGCGGGGACTACGTACGCACGAGGTGACGAGAGTCCGTGCGTAGCTACTATTATGCTATTGTCCGGGTAGTTAGGACCCAAAAACATGTTATACTTGGTTTATTTATGAACCCATTGATAGCTTTAATTGCTTATATCACCTTGGATTAGTAAATGAATTTAAAAAGGGATTAAACGTCATTTTTCCTGAATTGTTAAAAGAGAAATGGTTTTATTTGGATATATATCCCCTGATAAGTTATTAATTGACTGATTGAGCATGTATTTCTATGTGTATCTGCGTCCCATGCATGATTCGCGATGTGTTTATTTATGGAACGGGCCAAACGCCACGGCAGATTAAATAGATGCATCTATGATTCGCGCCGTTCGACCCTCGGTAGTGCATAGTTTACATTTCTATTGGAGCGGGTCGTCGACCTCGGCATGATTTGTGCATGCTCGTATTGCTTGCCTTGTAACTTGTTGAAGTTGTTGCTGCCTCTTCCTGGCTTAAGAATATATGTGTAAATGACGAAAATGAATATTTTCCTATAAAAGAAAGAATTGTTTATTTGCTTCAACCCATTGAATTATAATCATGTTTATAAAAAATCCACGGTTTTATATATATTATGGATAAAATATTATTGGACCATTAGTAAGTGTTAAAGTTGACCATCTCGTCTCTACTTCTTCGAGATTAGACGGGATACTCATTAAGTACACGTTATTTACGTACTCATACTATACTTCTGTGCATTTTTGTTGCACAGGTATATGTAACCCTAGTGGCCTATTAGGCGTAGCAGCGTGGATGATTCTGGGACTAGGTGAATTGTATTATTCGAGACGACCGCAGCTAGTATAGTCCCTTTCAGTATATTGCATTTATTTCTTATCCACTGTATTTCAGACGGATGTTGTATTTTATTTCCTTATCTATAGATGCTCATTCACTTGTGACACCGGTTTCTGGGAGGATTTTTGGATTATTCAGTATTAAGTCTTTTATCGACTTTATGTTCAATTTTGTAAAATTTTTATTATCTAATATTTAACGTATAAAAAAAATGATTTCCGCAAATACTAAAACTGGAATTTAATTACGCATTCTTGGTTGGCTTGCCTGACAGCGATGTCCGGCGCCACCACGACCCTTAGTGGATTTTGGGTCGTGGCACTACATGCTTTTGCCTGCTCCTTATTTGTTTCTTGCTGCTAGTATGAACAATTGCTCCCATACCCCATTCCCCTATGTGTTGAGTTAGGGTATGGCCTGGCAGCATCTCAATTGCTATCCAGGGCTGAACCTGACCTTCAACAAGGTCTTAACTCCCAATTCTAAGGCTGATAGGCTGGTCAGAGGTGTGCCAACATCTTAATTGCTGGGCATGACCACCAGCCTACCCTGGCCTCCCCTTAATTCCCTTTTATTGCACTTACACTTACTCCTTGTCTCTACGTTCTGCCCATCCCTCCTATGAGCCTTGCCTTGGGAACTTGAGTTCCCTCTGAACTTGGACATTTGAGGGCTGGCCTTTCTACACTGCACTATAATCTGATTCTGCAATGATATTTGGGGTGTAAGCATTGCCTGGAACTCTTGAAGTTCCTTGGAACTTTGACACATCCCAAATAAGAGAAAGGCTTTGGAAAATCCGATCCTGGAAGTTGGTTTATCTCATATTATTAGACTCTGAGTCTGGATTAGGCTGATTGGATGTAGATATAATCACTAATGTATTTTTATTCTTTCCTCTAATTCAATTGATCTGCAATAAATTTTGTAATAACTACTAGGGTGTATAGTGAAAGGGATGGGATTGAATGCGTGCAAAGGGGTAGATACCATGTTTTAGGGATATTTACTTTCAAAATTCACCATCTCATGTAGATACCATATTTTAGGAATTGTTACTTTCAAAATTCAGCATCTCACGTAGATAACATGTTTGTAGGACTTACTACTTTCAAACCTCTGCATCTCACGTAGATACCATGTTTGTTGGACTTACTACTTTCAAACCTCTGCATCTCACATAGATACCATGCTCATAGGTTTTCTGCACGTCGTATAAATACAATGCCCATAAAATCGTCGCTGAAACTCTGCATATCATATAGATAATGTGCCTATAAGACTTTCTGCATTTTGCATATGCATCTGTCACTAGGTAAATCTGTTTATAGGAGTTAAAATAACCAATTGCATATAGATTACCTGCCCATAGGATCTCTGCATGACAATAACAACGATAAAATCAGTGACACTTAGAGAGCATGCCTATAGGAGATATCAACTAAATCTGAATCGCCCATTCACTCCTAAGTTTAAAATCAGTGGTAATTTGTTTAACACTCGCAGAGCTTACAACCAACAATGCCTTTTTTTTACAATCTATTTATTCCTCCATTAATAGATACCATGCCTATAGGTCTCATTTAACACATAGGCAAATACTTAAGTAATTAATCAACTGTGTCAGTTTTTCGATAACTACATCTAAGTAGGACTAATTTGGCCTCCCTATCTAGAAAATATGTGGTAAATAAACCTATCCTACGCCTTAATTTAATTTAGACCAAATCAGTATGTGTAAGACATGCTAAACAATATGTTTCTTAAAATGAGGAGGCCTGTTTGAGCCCTTAGTTGCTACTAGTTCCCTTTTAACTGCATTATGTGTTTTGACTATCACCCTAGATTTTTATCCTTTTAAACTCTGAAAAGCCAAGCTCCCTCTCCTTTAGGATTAGTAGTCCCAACTGTCTCCGGAACTGATAGGTGCGACGGGTAATAGCATGCAATAAGTGACGATACCATTCCGCGCTTAACACCTTAACGGGGTGGGAAGGGTAGACATGGAGATGATGATTACGCAATAACACCATGCGTACGATTGGCTACCGGTGTTGTGTGGATGATCCATGTGTTTCACAAACCTAGGGACCCTTTCCCTTATGTAACTTTATTATTATTTTATCAATAAAATTCTATATCTCATTTCAGTCACCAAATTCCTCCTTTTTTACTGCACTATTCTCTTCTTTTCAAAATTTTTGTTTATTTATTTCTTTGTTTAAATTTCTGCACTTGGACACTTTCCTTAAATAAATTATGAGATCACTTAGACCTCAATTTCAACATGTTTGTTACGTACCTATTTGCAACCTTTATGCGTGGAATTATTTGTATACTTGTTTTCATTTAAAGTCACAACATAGCATGGCCGGGAACCACACTAGTGGATCTTGAGGGGTGCCTAACACCTTCACCTCGAGATAATTTCTAGCCCTTACCCGAACTCTGGTTTTCCAACTCAAAACCCTTAGTGTCCTAATGCACTTAATCATTAGGTGGCGACTCTTCAAATCCAAAATCCAATTCCCAAACGGGAATAGAGTTGTCTTCCCAAATGTCATAAACCCGATTTCGCGTGGAAAGGGGGGTGTCGAAAGGCACATGTCACATTCCCTTAGTTATATATAGAACCCTCCCCACACTAAATAGACACGGATAAGACCTAAAAAACCCTTTCTGAAAATTCAGCTCCCTTCCATCATCTTCCAAAGATCAATTTTAGGATAGATTTTTTAGGAAAATAAAACTTTCAAATAGATAGACTGGATCTTTGATTTTTCTGATCTTTTCTCCTCTTTAAGTTCCAACCAAAAGAAAAACACAAAAAAAAGATGTTCAAGTTGGTACTGTTTTACTTAACTTGATGGTTTCTTTCCATATCTGTGGGGTTTTGCTGATTTAAGTCAAGAGCTGTAGCATTTTGATCTCCCTGTTATGTTCTTGCTGCTGTATTTTACTGTTTCATGTTGTTACTCGCTGATCCTTGAGCTTTAATTCCTTATTCAATTCATTTTTGATATTCCAGGTACCCTTCCTAAATTTTGGACCTCAATCAGATGTGAACTACGCTATTATGAATGAAATCTGTGTGTTATTGAGTTATGGAAAACAAACGTGCAAGCTGTTAATCCATGCATACTTTAAGTTTATTTTGTTTTCTTCTACGCTTGTTATTCTGGTAAGAATCGGTAGTTATTGGTTCATCTGTTGCTTCAGTTCATTTGTATTTAAGAATGTTGTTTTTCACTCCTGTTTTAAATCTTGTAAGAGTTGTGAGTTTGGTGCGAATGTTCAGCAAGCAACGCCTTAGCCTTCATTTAGCTTGCACATAGTCATATTAGCTTAATAAAATAGTATTACTACTTCACAGAGTCAACACCGGTTAATTAAATATTGTGTTAAATTGTATAGGCTGTCTGAATATTACTGTCTATCCAGAATCTCTCTTCATATCGTTTGCGCCTAAATCCATGTTTAAATGTGTATAAAGGAATTTAATTTAAGTATTGAGGCTGAGATTTTATTTTTTTTTAAAACAAAAAAATAGATTAATACGTGTCAAGAATTTATCTCATTAATATTCATGCATTGTTGGTATGATTGAATCGATTGTAATACTGGATTATTTAATTTACAGTTTGTTCCAATTTGAATAGCGGTTAAGTACTTGTGTTGAATAATTCTTGTTCCAGTTTTTCTTTTTCTTCTCGTAAAGGACAAAGCAGAAATCAATAGTTCAGGTAATGCCAGATTCGTTTCTGGCTTTAGGTGAAACATTTTTGACTAAAACCTTTTTTTTTAAATATATACTGCCCTATTAGATTCATCGTCTGAAACTTTTAAAATGTTTACCTTAAGTTCATTTGCATTAATTATGAGCCAAAAAGAAAAGCAGCAAATTGAAACCTTGGAAATGGGTAGGCTAGTTGTTAGACGATTGTGGGCTGGAGTAAGCCCATCACAAATTGGGCTTTTAGTTGAATTCTGGTTTATTTTTAAATCTCAGACTTAGGAAAGAACAAATCATGAATATTCGTAAAAAAATGCTTTAGGCGCGATTTAATCTATCATCGCGGTTGTATATATGTTCGCGTGATATGATTACGATCCTAAAAACCAAATTGGGGTATGCGTTCGTGCAACTTTGACCAAAACATCTTAATAATAATAAATCGTAATTAATTGTGGACACGTACGTGTGATATAATTTTTGATGCGCAAAAATGCAATGAGTACACTGTCACACCTCCTTTCGGCGCTACCCGCGAGAGCGCAAGGGAATTTTTTCAATTAAAGGACAGTCGAAATGGGATTTATTTATTTAATTCAGAGTCGCCACATGGGAGATTTATGGTGTCCCAAGTCACCGGTTGAATCCCGAATCGAGGAAAAGAATGACTCTGTTTAACAGTCTGTGCACCAGAAATCCGAATAAGGAATTCCGTTAACCCGGGAGAAGGTGTTAGGCACTCCCGAGTTCCGTGGTTCTAGCACGGTCGCTCAACTGTTATATTTGGCTTATTTATCTGATTTATACCATGCTTTAACTTATGTACAAATTTTAACCCTTTAACCGGTTTTAATATTATTATTCATTATTTTAATAAAATAATTCCAACATCATGAAAATGCATCTCAAACCACGTCACAATCAATGTACCCGTGATTATCGACACATTTTGATTTTTTTTGAGATTTGAATTTGGGTCACATAAATGTGCACCCGAGTTTAGAGAGATAAGATTATTAAATACGCGCTTAAAGCTACTAACGCATTATTATTTTTGGGGAAGGCCGTGAAATTCTTTAAACAACCCGTCCCGAAAGCTAAGTATTTTAATATATACATTTATGAGAGCCCTGCAGTTTGTAATTTACTGTGGCGAGGCGCGCCTCCTTTATTTTAAGCATATCCTAAACTGACTACATTTCTATTCAAATTCGTCTCTAGAATAAAGAAAGAAAAATCATAATTAATTACGAGCTAAAAATAAAAAAATAAAAATGTAACACACTAATTGCTAAATTAAGACAAATATTAATGGAAAGGAATTTTTTGCTAAATAAAGAATAAATTTCGAAATTTATAGATAAAAATGTGAAATTCGACAACTAATATTCAAAATAAATTAATTAGATCAAGATTAAAACTCACATTGTTATGTATAAAAAAAACTATTGGAATTATTTATTCACAATCACTTGAAATAAGATTTAATCATAATTACTAAACTTATTAGAAAGTTTACTAAATCTAAAAAATTAAACCCTATTGCTAGATTAATGTTCTTAGCCTTGTTACATTGAATCATACACTAAAAGTGTCAAGTTTGCTGATTCTATGAAATTATTGACCTATTATATTTGCCTATTATTTGCGGATCTTTGTTACTAATAAGATTCAAATATTACAAACCTCAAGTTACTTCTATTCCAACACTTTCAAATTCAAAATCTAAATTTTTACCAATAAAAAAAAATAAATTTGCGAACTACCTTATTTTAAATATGAGAACTAGTGAAGCTGAAATTATTAACTACGCGATTCCTACGGACATACATCCCATAATTCAATAATCTAACAATTTACTCAATTTAAATAAGAATATCGTATTGACTAGTATTCGCACCATTTTAAGGATTTTAATTTCATAATCTATTGTTATGCTTCAGTCGACTGCTAATTAGTGACCTTATAATAGGAAACAGTCTTAATTATGCATGCCTCTACCCTTAGTATAGGCAGGAAAATATATAACTAATATTTAACTAAAAATACAAATATATTATAATTAAATACATAAATTTCTGCCATTTAAAGTGGTATTCTGCTTAAGGTGAAAGAACTCAGAAATTTGATTTTTTTTCCTAAGTCATTTACATGCTGAAATTAACCAATTGTATCTAATTAAACAATATTCCTATAAGCTTCAAAACAACCTTTTGTTTAGAGATAACTATTGGAGTATTCAAGAATATTCTAAATGGCCTAAATTGCTTATGACATTTTCTAAAAAAAAAAAATAATAACAGAAACTAGCATATTGCGCCATTAATCCCTTTCAACTAGCATACATGGGAAGTTCACACACTAAACTACTATAAAGTGTTCAGTTATACATAAACAAACATCTACATGATTCTAATGGAATAAATATTCTAATGTATATACAAATAAGTAGACAACTACAATAAGTTTAAAACTTCAAATCTTCATTTTTCTTTGCATTCATGCTTCAATTTTCAGCTTACAAGAACCAATGTATCAGTTGTGTACCTGGTATTTGGAAAGCAAAGAAGAAGAAGATAATCAGCAGTAGCAAAGCAACAACACATCAACAACAGTAGGGCAATAGCAGCAATAGTCCAGTAACAAATTTAAAACCCAGCAGCAAATTCAGAAAAACTCCAAACAGCAACACCCAAATGCACCAAAAACAGCACCAACCAGTATAATCAATCAAATAACTAGTGCAGATTTGAAACCAGAGGAAAAACCAGCAGAAAAAACCAATGGAACAGTAGCAAAAATTCTAATAACACTCAATGGAACAGTAGCCCAACACTTAAACTTATTTTCTGAATTCTGAAATCTAGTAAGAAAATTTCAGCCTTAATGTCACTCTTTTAGCTCTATTATTTCTGAAAATAAATTCTGTTTTTCCAATCTCTTGCCAAAAAAAAAAACTCTCAATCTTTTTCTCCAAATTTCAGTGCTTAAGTCCTCCTCCTTAATCTCCAAAATCCAATCTATTTAAAGACTAACATTGGCCATTTTTATTCAAACCTTTTACTTTCAACCTGTTTTTATTCCCTTCCCATGTGCCTTTGTGCCCTTTTATCATTAATCCATCTTGTTTCTGATTTTCAGCCTTTAAAGGCATTAGGCATGGTGTATTTTTGCACTACAGATCCCCTTTTTGTTTAAAGTATTCATTAGTTAATGGTATACTGAATATTCTTACTGGCAGACCACTAACACTAAATATTTTAAATCTTCTAACATTCAAAAATACCCCTGAAAAACCCCTTAACAATATGTATTTAAACCTCTCTGATTTACAACTCACTGATTATTAGCTACCAATCAATACACAGCTATAACCAATCCTTAAGTCAAATTCGCACAAATAACTCAAGAAGAAAAATTGAATACAACCAACAGGTTCATTTCAATCAGAATCAAAACAGAGAGCAAACCAATTAATCGACGAAACTTCTCAAATCGATTATATGTCTTATAACATATACTTGAACGAACAGAAAAATCTGACCAAATAAAAAGGTCTTGAAGAAGAAGAGGAACTTAATGAACAAGACAAGATTACGAACAACATCTTAAACCAAAAATCGATAATATGAAAAACAAAACAAAAATTATAACCAACACTTTAAACCAAGAACAATAATCTAAAAAATAGAATAAATAAAACAAGATTACAAACAACACTTTAAACCAAAATCAACAATCTGAAAAATAAAAATGAACAAGACAAAAATTATAACCAACACTTTAACCCAAGAACAATAATCTGAAAAATAGAATGAATAAAACAAGATTACAAACAACACTTTAAGCCAAAATCGATAATCTGAAAAATAAAAATGAACAAGACAAAAATTATAACCAA
>MU714478.1:39639-50644 GCA_026770625.1 Nicotiana glauca
ACTGCTTGTATGGTCGTTCATGGCAGCCATGGTCGTTTGGACGAAGGTGACGACGCTGTCGTCATTCATGGCTGCTAGACCATGGTGACAGTGACGGGGGAAGGGGGAGGCAGCGTGGCTGGTGGCTGGTGGTCGTTGGCGGCAGTCATGGCTAGGGTTAGGGTTAGGGTTTTGCTAGTGTTTTGGTTGTTTGGTTATGGAGAAGAAGACTTAGTCTTCTTTTCTTTCAAATGGGAAGAGAAAAATGTAAAAAGTGGCTGATGCATAAGTGTAGGGTTTGGGATATTTGGGTTTGGTAGATTTAGTTTTGGGCCTAATTTTAATTCCGAAAATTGGCCCAATCCGAGTTTGCTCTTCTTATTTTTTCTCTGTTCTTTTAGTTAATAAAACTAAAATTAAGTTATAAACTAAGTTAACTCAAAAAACACTAATTAAACTCCTAACAATAATTATTATATACAATAAACACCAATTAAAATAAAATTGCACAATTTGATATTAAATGCTAAAAAATACGAAAGATGCCTATTTTTGTGATTTTTATTTTTGTAAAACAAACTTGATTACTCCTAGTTGTAGAATTAAATCCTAAATGCAACATGCGACATATTTTTGTATTATTTTTTTCTATTAATTTAAGCAAACAAACACGCACAGATAAATACAAACAATAAAAGATAAATAACGCAAAATCCACAAAAACCACACACAACCCAAAACTATTTTATTTTGAAATTTTGGGAGTGATTCTCATATAGGACAAAAATCACGTGCTCACATATACGTACGCGTGACTCGTTTTAAAATAACTCTATAATTATGAATAAATCAAGCAATTAAAAGCAGTTAAGGGGTGGATGCACATAGGTTTAAGAATAAGTTTTTAGAAAATTTAATTAAGCCAAGTATGATTCAAAGCGACCGTGCTAAAGCCACGGAACTCGAGAATACCTAATACCTTCTCCCGGGTTAACATAATTCCTTACCCAGGTTTTGAATTTCGCGGGCTGTAAAACAGAGTCGAATTTCCTCTATTCGAGATTTTAAATCGGTGACTTGGGACACCATAAATTATCCCAAGTGGCGACTCTGAATTTGAATAAATAATCTTGTTTCGAGTAAAAAAAGAAGTGTGACAACAACTTTATAAAGCAACTGAATCGAGGGAATCATAATAATAGAAATACAACCCAAAAGTAATAGTCTACTAATGTATGTGCCAGGATCTAGTGTCTCAAGTACGAGGGAAACTAGTAGAATGTACAAAAGAATATAACTATCCTACTGCCTGAAATAGAATAGACAGTACTAACAAAAGGAGAGACTCCGGCATGCTGCTGAACGACTCAGAAGGGGGCAGCTCACCGTGAGATCTCGACTAGGAAACAGGAATGCGCGCCGGACGGGTAGCTATATGCACCTGCCTTAGATCTTGTTCAATTAAATACATAAGCGTAGTATGAGTACATAAACAACATGTACCCAACAAGTATTCAGTCTAACCTCGAAGAAGTAGTGACGAGGGGTCGACTTGGCACCTATTAGGGTCAATAATAATACTATTTAAATATTACGCTAAGCACGAATAACATGAATACAATAATAGTCCAAGAACAAGGAGAAGTAAGATATTCTTTCGTAAATAACATATCAATTTATGCCACATCATGTAATAACTTACATTTTAAAGCATTTAAGAAGTGTAAATCACGAAAAATTCCACATAAATACATGCGCACATTGTGTCGAGGTCGTACGGCCCGGTCCGATAAAATATTAAAATGTGCACTGTGAGCGGGTCGAATGGCGCGAACAATATATGCATCTATTTACTATCGAGGCACTCGACCCGATCCACAAATAACAATTTATTATCAAGGAAGCACACATTGTCAATTTATAATCAAGTAATTCATACAAATTTTCAAGTAAGTGAGTTTAGCCGTCTACATTTGTTTACCAATTTTCAGCATGACTTCAGTGATCTTAGTAACAAGTAAGGGCGCAGGCATTTGCAAGTATAGCATGATACGGGTCCTAAACTACCCGAACAATTAGCATAATAGTAGCTACGTATGGACTCTCATCACCGCATACGTACGTAGCCCCCACAGATAGTTACATACATTTATTTAGTTCACCTATGTGGTTAATTCCCTCTTACAAGGTTAGAAAGGAGACTTACTTTGCCCCAAAGCTTACTTCCAAATTCAAGAATGCGCTGAAACCCTCAAATCAGATCCAAACGATCTAAAACTATTCAAATGGGGTAAGAACTAGTCAATATATGCTCTAGAGTTCAAATTCTAACTATTAAAGTAATTTTCCAACCCCAAATGAGGTTCCTAAAATTCATCCCCGGGCCAAGGTACTCGGATTCCGGAAATTTTCAAAGAAAGTCGTTACCCATAACTCTAGGATCAAGAATATATGATTTCTACGACATTCCATAACAAATTTCGTGGTTAAATCTCATTTTTATCAAAACCCCAGATTTTACTCTAAACCCATAAATTCCACTAATTTTACAAGTTGTAATCTACCCATAAACTATGTATTAAACTCATATGAAGTAGAAATAATTTACCTCACAAAGTTAGGTTGAAATCTGCCTTTTTGAAGCTCCCAAATCGCCCAAGAATGGAGTAAAATGTATCAAAAAGGACAAATTTCCGTATTAAATGAAGGCCATTGCCTTCAGCGATTTCCGCATCTGGGTGAGGGGACCACATCTGCAGTCTCGTTTTTGCGGGAGATCGTCGGTTTCTATGGAATTGGGTCGGGCCAGTTGTGGTCGCATTTGCAGTCTGGTAACCACTTCTGAGGAAGAGGAGCCGCATCTGCGATGTATTAGCCGCTTCTGCGGGCTCGCACCTACGACTGACCAAATGCATGTGCGGTTATGACAGCAACTGGAGCTTCAACTCGTTCTCAAATTTTTAACTTGGCTCGGGCCTCGTCCGATTGACGCTCGGGCCCCCGGGCCCCCACCCGAACATACCGACAAGTTTGGAATCATAAAACAGACCCGCTCGAACCCTCGGAACGCCCGAAACAAGACAAAGTCTAAGAATCATACTCTAAAACCAATTGAATCAAACTTATGAACTTCAAGTTCTTCAATCTACTTTCAATGTGCCGAAACGTACTTATACTACTCGGAATGATACCAAATTTTGCATGCAAGTCTTAAATGACATTATGGAATTATTCCAGGTCTTGGAATTCTCTTCGGACCTCAATATCACAAAAACCCGCTCCAAACCAAATTTAAAGAACATCAAAATTCTTAAGGAATCAACTTTTGCTATTAGGTGCCAAAACGCTCCCGGGTCCGCTCCCGGGTCATCCAAAACCCGACCCAGACATAAGTCCAAATCCGAAATCATCATACGAACCTGTTGGAACCTTCAAATCTCGATTCTAAGGTCGTTTATTCAAAATGTTGACCGAAGTCAAACTTGGCCTTTTAAGCCAACCTTAAGGAACCAAGTGTTCCGATTTCAACCCAAACTCTTCTAAATCCCGAACCAACCATCTCGCAAGTCATATCAGTAAAAGCATATATGAAAAGTCTTAGTTAGGAGAACGGGGTTCTAGAAAGCAAAACGACCGATCGGATCATTACAAGTTCACTGTATTAGCTCTTTTAAATTTTCAATTTGAAATATGAATATCCTTTGAGATTTTAAATTTAAATATTTTATATTCTTTTATAACATAAAAATTTAGAAAAAAATGGCTTTTCTGGCGTTATTTTTGCCTACCCAAATATGACATAAACTTAAATGCTATTATCGGTAAATAGTTGGTGGAGGTGTAATATATGAATAATTTATGCATTATATGTGCATAATTGTATATGATCAATATATAACCTATGTATATGACTTGAAAAAGTAAACGATGAATATAGCTAAAGATCCATAAAATACTAACATTCCATTACCCCTTACTAAGCATTTAATTTATTACTGTAATCTAGCTGAAGAATTTGATTACTATACGAGAAGAAGTGCAGGTTTAAGGCAAGAAGTGTTCTAATAAAAGATTTCAATATTGCATACAAAGTAAGTTTTGCATTGAATTATGACGTTAAAAACGTATTATGTTAGTATTTATTTTTAATATTTCATAAGTTTATTATTATTAAATTTTAAATATGTCAATAAAATACGATATATTAATTTTCTCAGATCAAACAAATTAGATAACAATTACTTTGTGATTAATTTTTTTAAATATTGTACGCGTATAACCGTCTTAACACTACTCTCGCTTTATTATTGAAAAAAAAAAACCATATATGTGTTCCCTTTTTAAACGAATCATGAGCTTTTTCCTGTGGGGAAATATTTTATTATTGTAAATTCAGGGGAGCAAAACGAGGATACAAGAAACATTGTGGTCATTTTTTCCAATTGCAGAAAACCAAATAACAATTGGCAGAAAATCTGGAGGCAAAATCAATTACAGTATAAAAAATCGGAGGAGCTAATCTAAAAAGCCTCTTTACGCGGCCGCCGGAACTTGGTTGCCCTTTCGGAATAGGAGAAGACACTGTCGCTGCCTTTCATCCGTTTCTACCATCAGTATGCTTCCAATTCCCTTATTTTCTCGAATATAAGTTTTGTTTCCATTAGACTCGGTTTATTGGTCTTGTGTGGGTGAATTTAGAGTTAGGGTTTTATCTTTGGAGCAGAATTGGGGATTTATATGGCTGCTGGAAGACATGGTGGATATAGAGACGACGAATTTAGGGGCCAGGTTTTGGAATTTGAGGTTTCAAGGAGGGAAGTTGGATACTCAAAGAGAAATTATGATGGATTTCGTAACGGCGATAGCGGGGTTAGGTTCAGACGAATGAATTTAGACGAAAGAGATATGATGAGTAATTCAGGTAGAAGTGACCGTGAGCCCGGGGAATTATCATCGTCCAGTGAGAGTGTTTCTGATGATCAGGTCAGCAATTCGGACAATGGAGACCAGTTACCTGTACAGAGCAAAATAAGAAAATTTTCACCCGTTATTTGGGATAATAAGGATGCTAAGAAAGTGAATAGAATGTCAAAAATTAGTACAATTTCACTGGCAGCTGCTAAGGTGCAGAACTATTCTATGACTCATAATAATACAGAGCAGCCCCAGCTTAGGGTGAAGGCTATACCTGTTTCCCACGAAGCTGCTTTTGAATTTCCTGACCACATATCTTTGACGCCTCCTGTTGAGGTGCTATCGAGCTATGAACAAGAAGCTAAAATACTTGAACATGATGAATATGTGCATATAAGAGCGTCTCGATGGGTGACTGATGTTGATGATTTCCCAGTTGATGACAATAAAATTCCTCGATTAAAGAGTAGGAAGCTAGGGTCATGGTCGACTGAAACAGGTGGGCGTAGGAAATCACTGACCCCTGAACTTGGGAACCCCAAGAGAAATAGGGCGCGGTCCTCAGAATCTAACAATCATATTAGGTCTTCTAGTAGAGATAGTTACCAGGAAAATAATTTAGACAAGAATAACTCCATGGATGTGGATAAGGACCGTAATTATGATGATACTATTGTTAGCCAATCAGATACGGAATACGAACACGGGCATGATTCTTGCAGTGTACTAGACGCTCCTCAAAGGAGCGTAAACATGCTTCAGGGGTGTAGAAGCGTGGATGAATACGAGAGGCTTAACAAGATAGATGAAGGTACATATGGAGTTGTTTACAGGGCTAGAGATAAGAAGACAGGAGAAATTGTTGCTCTAAAGAAGGTTAAAATGGAAAAGGAACGAGAAGGGTTTCCTTTGACATCTCTAAGGGAGATAAACATTCTTCTCTCTTTCCACCATCCCGCAATTGTAGATGTTAAAGAAGTAGTTGTAGGGCGCAAACTTGACAACATTTTCATGGTGATGGAATACATGGAGCATGACCTGAAGGCGTTAATGGAGACAATGAAACAACGATTTACCCAAAGTGAAGTCAAATGCCTTATGCTTCAGCTTTTGGAGGGTGTCAAGTATCTTCATGATAACTGGGTGCTTCACCGAGATCTGAAGACTTCCAATTTACTTTTAAATAACCAAGGCGAGTTGAAGATTTGTGACTTTGGATTGGCTCGTCAATATGGGAGCCCCCTGAAAACGTATACTCAATTGGTGGTTACTTTGTGGTACAGGTGAGTTTCAGTTCAATGCTTTTACTTGTTTTGATTTTAATTTATTCAAAAAGTTTTAAGTACATGGACATATTATTGTTGAGTTGTGTATGTTGCGAAAAAAGATTTCTGTTAAATTCTTTCTCTATCTGATCTTTTAATGACAAGGATTGAAAAATTAATATTCTTACAGGGCACCTGAACTTCTTTTGGGAGCGACACAATATTCCACTGCTATTGACATGTGGTCATTGGGTTGTATCATGGCTGAATTGCTGAGGAAAGAACCGCTTTTCAATGGGAAATCAGAAGTTGATCAACTTAACAAGGTCCCTCTTCCAGCTGCATTGTTTTGTAGTTAGTGGAGCGTTACTTATCCGGCGATGTAATTTCTAACAACATTGGCGTCAACGAAAGGCTAGAGGTTTGGAGACATGCCCTTGAGTCTAAAGGTTTCAGGTTGAGCAGGACAAAGACGGAATACCTCGAGTGCAAATTTGGGGAGGGGCCGACGGAAGCAGGAGTGGAAGTGAGGCTTGACTCTCAAATTATCCCTAAGAAGAGTAGTATCAAGTACCTTGGGTCAGTTATTCAGGGGATCGGGGAGATAGACGAGGATGTCACACACCGTATAGGGGTGGGTTGGATGAAGTGGAGGTTAGCGACGGGAGTCCTGTGTGACAAGAAAGTTTCACCGTTACTAAAAGGTAAGTTTTACAAAGCAGTGGTTAGGCCTGCAATGCTGTATGGGACCGAGTGTTGGCCGGTTAAAAAATCACACACCCAGAAGATGAAAGTAGCAGAGATGAGGATGTTGAGGTGGATGTGCGGGCATACAATGATGGATAAGATTAGGAATGAAGACATTCGAGAGAAGGTGGGCGTGGCCCCCATAGAGGACAAGATGCGGGAAGCAAGACTCAGATGGTTCGGGCACATTCAGAGGAGGAGCACTGATGCACCGGTGAGAAGGTGTGAGCGATTGGCTGTGGTGGGCATGGGGAGAGGTAGAGGGAGACCTAAGAAATATTGGGGAGAGGTGATACGACAGGACTTAGCGCGTCTTAGAATTACCGAGGACATGGCCCTGGATAGGGGATTGTGGAGGTCGAGCACTAAAGTTGTAGGTTAGGGGAGTTGTGGATATTTCCACAGTGCACTAGAGTGAGAATAGATAGTTATGAGGTGATCGTAGGATGTTACTGATCAGCTACCGATACAGGGAAGTATCTGTTGGATATTAGTATAACTTACATCTATTTCGCATTTCTTATATTTATTATATTTCTGCGATTTTGTTATTTTGCGTTATGTTGTGTATTTCATGTTAATCTTAGTATGACTCCATTAATAGTACTAACTTATCTTCTCTTGTTGATGTCTTGAGCTGAGGGTCTCCTGGAAACAGCCTCTCTGCCCTCCGGGGTAGGGGTAAGGTCTGCGTACATATTACCCTCCCCAGACCCCACTTGTGGGATTATACTGGGTTGTTGTTGTTGTTGTTGTTGTATTAATGTATTTGTGGGTTTTTCCCTTTCCAGATTTTCCGAATCCTTGGCACCCCAAATGAGACGATATGGCCGGGACTTTCCGAACTCCCTGGGGTGAAAGTCAACTTTGTAAAGCATAAGTAAGTATTATTTTCTTCTATATTTTATCCCTACAATAGACAACTGGAGATTCATGTCTTTATTTTGCTACTGTTTTCCCAGGCTTCCAGCTTTGAATGATTCTGGTCTGGCTGTCCGGCTTGGCTATGATTTCAGTTTGACAGCAAATATTCCCATGTTTCTGTTAACCCATGATTATTCGTTTCAGGTATAACTTGTTAAGAAAGGAATTTCCAGCCGCATCCTTCATGGAACCTGGACTATCTGATGCTGGTTTTGACCTGTTGAACAAGCTACTCACTTATGATCCGGATCAGGTACTGATAACCAAACATATGTGAACTTGTAAGTTTGATCTAAGCTAATCTTTCCTGCACAAAAGCTTATTGTTTGTGGTGACAAACTGCAGAGGATAACTGCTGAAGCTGCGTTGGACCATGAGTGGTTTCGTGAAGTTCCTCTTCCCAAGTCCAAAGAATTCATGCCTACCTTCCCTGCACAGCACGCGCAAGACAGGTGTTAATCCCGCGAACTTCAATTGTCACTCGTACTTGATTAGGAAAAAATTGTCTATTATCAAATATTTGAGAGTTTGTTAATATCTTAAGGTGATCTTATCCCTACCTTATTCTGCGTTTAGGCGTACACGAAGAGTCGTGAAGAGTCCAGATCCGCTAGAGGAGCAGCGAAGAAAGGAATTGCAGCAGGGGGAGTTGGGGACTGGTGGCTTGTTTTGCTAAGATAAGTGAATAGCATGCAGTAACTGTTGGTGTTTTGTCTAATACTCAGGGTCGATGTGGTTGAAGTTAGAGAGCCATGTGTTGAAATGAAGATGCAAAGCTTGTTTTGACGATCACTTGTGTTGTTCTTTTAGCAGGGAACTTTGGACAGTAGATTGCGGAAAAAATGCTTTGACTATTGTACATGTCTCAGATTTTGTTGCAGATTGACTATCACTGGGCTCTGGAACCTTATCATGTAACTGCTTGCATGGCTGGTTGGCGTAGTCGGTTTATCTAGTAAGGAACTGTTTCCAAGGAAACTCGTGTATGTAACATATTTCGATTAACCAATTCTCGCAATTGATTTGGATACCTGAGTATTTTGGATTATATCGTGTATTTAGCTACATGTGTTTTGATCTTTATAGTCTGTTTGCAAGAGACGGCGGTGTAAAGAAGAAGGGGCACTACATAGCTTTTTCATTGACGAAGAATTTCACAGAAAAGTATTGCACATTTAAAGGTAACTATTAGATCTGAATATCTTTAATATAAAACAGAAAAACAAAAATTGGATCTGAAAACATGGATAGTGATAGAAGATGTCATATATGATCACTTATCTCTTGGCCCTTCAGTGATGTTTCCTTCTCATGCGTTCTTTTGGTTCTTTTTACTTGCATTCTTTGGTGAAGTTGCACAACCACTGTCTGCAACGAATCCGATATGATGTATGCAAAAATTGTCTTTTGAGATGCGAGGTACCATTAGCATCTCAGACGACATAATAATGGCAGAATGGGTAGACATGAGAAGTCAAAATTCTGTGTGGGTTTTGATAAATGTCACTGTGGAATGTGATGGCAATCGTGGTGAAGTTTCTTAAAATTAAAAGATATTGATGTTGGTGACTTGGGATGCTAAAGTAGTCAAATCTGATGGTGATTTTGTGGTGTAGAGAAGCTTCTGTTGCAATGTTTTCCTTCTTGTAGGGACTGCTACTGTTATCGCTATTTTTCTACACCAGATCGTGAGAATGTAAATGGCGATAAAGAAAATACTATCAGTAGCTGTTAACCTACACTATTTAGGGTGATTAGTCATCCATTAACTCGTTCCTGGATCCCTTTTGTGCGTTCAGTTCGCGATTTTTCTTGAGCTTTGTTTTCTATGTAGTGCCTTTGGAAGTATGGCGGCCGTCTAATTATCTGTCTTGGCTGGTTGCCCGATAACCAATTTAGTTATCTTCTTTTTCTTGTTTCTCTTTATTTTGAATGGTGTCTACAAGATTACCAATTTACCGTAAAATTAAAAATGGAAATGTCAGTGCAGTGCCAAGGCAAGCAGGTTGAGGGAGCTTAGCTACGACCTGGCATATGTAAAACTTCAAATTTTTTATTTTCCGTTCAGATTCTTATTTTATCTGCAAGTCCAGTAAAGGTACTTTACTTCCCTCAAGTAAGATCGTATAATGCATGTTTTGATCTCTTTAGCATCCTCTAGGAGGTGTTCTCTTGTGTATAAGATAGAATTTTGTGCAGGCAGACTAGTTAATTTGTGGATATTTTTTCTTATTGGATTGTATCAGTGAATACAAATCGTGGTTTATCCGCTTTATTAATCTTTTTTTCTTTTTGATTTAGCTAAAGCAAATGTTATTGGAATGCGTGACTACTAGTTTTATCCTTGTATCTGAACAAAACTGATAGTTTAACCTTTTGATTCTACGGCATAGGCATACATAGAAACGGAATGTAAAGACTACAATCAAACGTGGTGCAGGATATGAAATGGTCAATTGATGTTCCAGTGCTATTTGAATAGTCGCATTTCGAATTCTACCTGTTTAGATAAAGCGCCATGAGTAAAAAATGATGACTTGTTTTTCTTAAAGCTGATATAACACTAGGCAGTATACCTAGTGGCTAATTTATTAATAAATCTCAAATAATAGAATTCAAGATTATTTGACCTGGCCATCTCCTCAAAACTCTAATGCGCAGGTTTGGACATCCTGACTTGTCCCAGGCAGTGTTTTAAAAAGCATTTTTGGGGCGAGGCACATCCAAAGTCTCAAGAGGCGATGGTGGGGTGGAAGTCTGAAGAGGCATACGCCTAGGTGTTAGAGGCGAGTTCTTATAGTGTGGCGTAAGCATAAGAGATTTTTTTCAAATTAAAACAAAATTTGCGGAACAAGTTCTTGATATGGTACTCAAATTCTTAAAAGCCAGCTTGTAATTATTCAAAAGTTTTAAGAAGTAACTGCAATATTAAATTTAAAGGCAAGTTCTTTTTTTATTGCTAGAAGCCTTAAATTATGTCTTTCCCAATTATTTATCTTGTCCGCTACTCTACTACTATCTCCCAAAAGCAATGAATGTTATGAAATAAAAGTAATGCAGTAAAATGTAAATAACAAGAGATAGAAAGAAGGGAGAGAGTTTTGTTCTTTCACTTTGGTATATTTTTCCATTGCAATTACATGGCCTTTTATAGGCATAAAAAGTAAAGATGATTG
>MU714478.1:58086-74781 GCA_026770625.1 Nicotiana glauca
GCTCAAGTTCGAATTAACTGAATATTAATAATAGAGGAATGGGGGTAGAATAGAAGATCTAGGGGAAGAGTATTATACAAGATACTTAAATGATTACTCCAATTTGAAATATACTTAGAAAAATCATTGTATTTTACTATGACTTTGCTTTACTATTACTTTACTACTTTATTTTCTTGATTTTAATCTTTTACTTTTCGAATTGGATTTCAAGTTAGTAACTTCTATTTTATCCTTTCTTCATTTTGAATCGAAAATAGAAGAGTTGAGTAAATCAAAAATCCAAAGGAGATTCATGGCCATATGACTTTACCCTTAAGTATATACAAATGCTATGAGCTTTAGTTCATTCTCTCCTATTCTTTTTCAACCCCGCTCTTTAATTGTTTCATCTTCATTTTTCATAGACCTTACAAGTTACTCATAGCGCAAGTCTTTAGTATACTATATGTGAAGTATTCTCTTTTTTGCTTAACTGCAGTGAATTGTCTTTTCTTTTTTGCTTAACTCTAGATTGAGTTATCTTATCGGGTAAATCGATAACCGAACCGATTATGATTGATAACCGATTAACCGATACCCGATAACCGATATCTTATCGTTTCTGTTATTAGTTTATCAAATTTGTAAACCGATAACCGATATGCTAAACCGATAATATTCATAACCGAACCGAACTGACCGATGTCCACCCTGATTGGTCTACTGTTATCCACACCGTGGGAGGAGTATACATGTTTTTTTCTCTTAGCGGAGTTTCAACCCGAATGTAATTTTAAATTATAGTTAAAAGTTAAGGGATGAATTTGATATCGGTCACGTGAACAAGGGCAAATAGGAAACAAGGATAATGTTAGATATAGTACAGGTACAAATTTGATAAATTTTCCTATTTTCTTATCTAATTATTTTTTAAAAAAAATAATGTTAAACTCGAGGAAGAAAAAGGAAGGAGAAGAAGAGATGGGGACGGGAAAGAAGAAGATAGAAATCAAGCAAATAATGAAGGAAACATCAAGAATGGTGACATTCTCCAAGAGACGCAAAGGGCTTTTCAAGAAAGCATCAGAACTCGAATCCATGACTGGAGCTCGTGTTGCTGCCATTGTTTTCTCGCCCACGGGAAAACCTTACACTTCCGGCGACGTTAATTCTGCCATTGACAGACACTTTTCTAGTTCTATAGATCCATTATCTTGTTATGGTGATGTTTGTGGCGGCTCTTCTGGGTCGAGATCATCGCCATTGAGGAACGGTCTCTGTAATTGGTTAGAGAATATTGACGTTGAAGAATGTGAAAACTTGAACGAACTGTTGTTGTTGAAGGAGCAATTGGAAGGAACAAGAGAGAAACTTGTGTCTACAGAAGATTATGAGTCTTTTCTGGCTTTGTTTATGTGATGATATATGTATATCGCCGTTAATAGTTCCGTTTAATGGTTATTTCAGAAATTAATATCATGCATACTGATTTTTCGATCAAATTATTGTGTATACTGATGGTTCTGTTCAATCATTATGTCATACATATTTTTTGATTAATTTGTAGCAAGATTTTGAAATTGGACCTTTTCAGATATTTCTACACGCCAGTATTTCTTCGATGGCAGTTCAGTTTGGTTACCACGTAATTATTCTCATGTTTGGAAACATTGAACACAATGAGCAATAAGTGCTAACTTTCTAAGTTTGCCTTCTTCCCGAAGTGTTTTTGTGACGTTTTGTAGGTACATTATAGTATTAGACCTTAATTTACCATCACGATTCGGGCTCCATCAAATATGGATAGACACAAATCAAAACTAATACTTATAAATTTATATAGATGAATAAAGATGGAACTAGAAATAATTAAATGCGTAATAGATATTGATTGAATTAAACGTCATGACTTGCCTCTGCCATATTCCATCAAGACTAATGAGTCAGTCTCAATGATTACATGCAGCACCTGGTGATCAAAACAATAACTTAAAAAGCCTCAGGAAGGCGCCCCGAAATAGTTGGTATCACAGTCTAGGTTCGATATCGGACGAGGGAACACATTGCTATTACCACCATTTCTGACCATGGTGAATAATGGGGATTGCATCGCGGCCCTTGAAGAGATGGTTGACGTATTACGGCCCATCATGGATACTAGGGCTGGGTATATTGAGTAGAACCTACAACCCCAACCGTTAATTATTTATTGGGTCATCGCTATCGGGTTAATGGGTTAACGGTTCGATAACAACTTAGAGTTTTTTTACTATTGGGTTATCGGTTCGGGCCTTGGTTTACCAATTTTGTTAATGGGTAAACCGATAACCCAATAAGAATTAATAAAATTACGACTTTACCCTTAAATATATACATATGCTAGGGCTTCAGTTCATTCTCTCCTATTCTTTCTTAGCCACATTCTTCAGTTGCTTACTCCTAGCGTAAGTCTTTATTCTTAGACATTAGGCTTTTAATTTCTATAACAAAACATCTTCATATTGGTATTTTTGATTGTTAATGATTCTTTGTTTTTCTTATTTTCGTTTCTTAATTTTGTGAGTTCGTGTGCAGCCTATACCTACTATCAATTTCGCTTCGCACTTATTAATTCTCAATCGACAATCTTCATCAGTTTCGGGTATATTGTTTAACATTATTCTTATGTACAATACGCTGAGCTTTAACAACAAGATAATATTTTCTTGCCTTCTAGGTGTTTTTTATTTATGTGTTAGTATTGCCCATGTACAGATCAAGGTTTTGCTCCATGGTCTCTTTTTTCAAGTTAGACATTTGACAAACAACATCCATTTTATCTTGGACTATTAGTACTATATGTTTGGACTTGTTAAGTGTAAGGACAAATTGCTACTACTTTGTATTATTATTAATGTATTTGGACAACTGTTATTGAAGAATTAATACTATTTCAGTTGTGGCCACTGGACAGAACGCAGAAATGGGTAGTATACTATATGTGAATTCTTTTTTTTTTTTAGCTTAACTCCAGTGAATTGTCTTCTCTTTTTTGCTTAACTCTAGATTGAGTTATCTTATCGGGTAAACCGATAACCGAACCAATAATGATCGATAACCGATAACCGATAACCGATATCTTATCAGTTCAGTGATTTATCAAATTTGTAAACCGATAACCGATAATATTCATAACTGTACCAAACTGACTGATGCCCACCCCTAATGGATACAATGCCTAAACTAAGAACCAGCCTAGTGCAAATGTTGGACGACCTAGACCGCAGAATGCTCCAGGCCGACATTGACATAGAAAATATTAGTCACGACTCTGAAGGAGATTGGCAAACGTCAGCCACATAGGAAACCAAAATTTTTGGTAAATTCGAGGGTCTCCAACAGGAGCGTGCTGAGAATTTAGCCTACAAGGCACAAGAGGCCAACATGGTGACTGCCATGCAACAAACTATGGACAACTTGATAGGCCAGCTCAATATTGTCAATGCTGCTTTACAAATCCTACTACGAGGAGACGGAAACCAAGGAGTGCTGCGAACCTCACCCCCATGGCACAAAAACTGAAAATTCCTGAGCCAAAGCCATACGTTGGAGCTCAGAATGCCAAAGAAGCGGAAAACTTTATCTTCGACATCGAATAGTACTTCGATGCAGTGGGGCGCCTAGAAGAAGCCAAGAAGGTAGCAACTACTTCCATGTATCTTCAAGGTGATGCTAAACTCTGGTGGCGGGTGAAGTACGAAGCCATCAGGACCGGTGAACATGCGCTCGAGACATGGGTAGAACTGAAGGCAGCCATACGCCTACAGTTCTTCCCTGAAAATGTTGGGTACAATGCAAGGAGAAATCTATGGGAGCTCCACCAGACCAAATCAATACGAGATTACGTGCGAAAATTCTCCGCGCTCATGCTGAACATATGTGACATGGGGGACAAAGACAAAATCTTTATTTTCCTAGAAGGGTTGAAACCTTACGCCCGTATGGAGCTGTAAAGACAAAGGGTAGTCACGTTACCCAAGACGATCCAAGCAGCAGAGCGCCTTGGAGACTATCAAGTAAAAGATCAGAAGGATAGGCCTCAATTTCCTGTCAGAGAAGGATACAAAAGGGGCCAGCCTAGCACTGGTGGCCCTAGCAGAAGTGGAGGAGATCGGAGTGCAACTAAATCTAAGGCTCCCTTCTTAGGCAGTACTAGCACTGCATCTAATAACAACGATCAGGGGAGGAAACCCATTTCAGGATACCGTAATTGCAGTGGACTGCATTGGAATAATGAATGCCCACATGCACAGATGAATGCCCATCAAGCTTTTGATAATGGGACAGATGACAACGCAGATGATATAGACCAGACCGAACCAGTAGGTTCCTTTAATTCAATTTTTGGCTCTGTTTCTGAGACCTTAGCGGGAACCAATGCTGGTATCCATAAGAAGAAGGACCCCTACCCAATCACCAAGAAAGGGAAAAAGAAAGTGGATGAGAGGACTTCTCTTAAATAAGAGAGGACCTTAATATTTATCGAGATGAAGGTAAATGGCAAGCCCATTCGGGCGATGATAGACACAGGTACTACTCACAACTACTTAGCTTCGACTCAGGTGGAGCGCCTTGGTCTAGTTGTAGGAAAGGGAAGAGGTCGTGTCAAGGCTATCAACTCACCTCCCAGACAGTGGGTAGAATAGCCAAAGAAGTACTAGTAAAGCTTGGTCCTTATGAAGGAAAATTCAACCTGCGAGTGGTGATCATAGATGACTTCGAGTTGAGTAGTTGGGTTGGAATTCCTGGGACAAACTAACACCATGCCGTATGTAGATATGCTATTGATGATGGGAACAAATGGGGCCAAGCCCTATATTATCTTGTGCATGCCCATGAAGATGGCCGCTGAGAACATCTCGGCCTAGTAGTTGAAAAAGGGGGTCAAAAGACATGAACCTACATTCCTGACTACCTCTGCATTGAAGATATAAAACACACCTCGGGTCACATTCCTGCATCCGTGAAGGAGCTGCTACTGGATTTTGAAGACGTCATGCCACAAGATATGCCAAAGCGACTTCCGCCTAGGCGCACTGTGGACCATGAGATTGAGTTGGTGCCGGGTGCGAAGCCACCCGCCCGGGCACCTTACAGAATGTCATAACCCGAACTCACCGAGCTTTAAAGACAGAAATTCTAGTCACAGGGATCGTTGTGCCCTCCAAGTCCGATACGGGTCCCTTGTGCTATTCTAAAAGAAACATGATGACATTCTAAGACTTTGTGTGGATTATCAGGCTCTAAATAAAATCACAGTGAAGAACAAGTACCCTAGTTCGCTAATGGTAGACTTATTCAATGGACTAGGTGGTGCGATGATGTTCACCAAAATAAACCTGAAGACAGGTTATTGGCAAGTTTGGATTGCAGAGGGTTATGAACACAAGACGACATATGTGACAAGATATGGGTCGTACAACTTCCTCTTTATGCTACTCGGCTTGACTAACGCTCCATCCATATTTTGCATCCTGATGGACCAAGTCTTGCGAGAGTACATTGACGAATTCGTGGTGGTATACTTGGATGACATTGTGGTATATAGCCAATCACTAGAAGAACACTTGGAGCACTTACGGAAGGTCCTAGACCAATTGCGGGAGCACAAATTATATGCAAAATTATCCAAGTGCTCCTTTGCTAAAAAATGGATTGACTTCCTTGGACATGTCATCGAGGAAGAGCGAATCAAGATGGACCAACAGAAGATTCAGGCTATCACAGATTGGTCGCCGCCTAATGATATCCATGCCTTGAGGGTGTTCATTGGCCTATGCAACTTCTGTCAGCGATTTATGAATAATTACTCCTTCATCGCAGTGCCATTGACAGAACTACTTAAAAAGGTCACGCCTTGGGATTGGGGACCTAAGCGAGCAAAGGCCTTCAACACATTAAAAACGGCTATATCTAGTAGCCCCATCTTGACCCTCCCCGATTTGGCCAAACCATTCAAGGTACAAACAGATGCTTCCGACTATGCCCTTGGCGAGTATTTCTACAAGAAAGGCAACGTGTAGCGTACGAGAGCCGGGAGCTGTAGGATGCAGAGCGGTGCTATGACACCCACGAGAAAGAATTATTAGTTGTTGTTTATTGCTTATGCCTATGGAGGAACTATCTGTTGGGAACCCCGTTCGCGGTCAAGACAGACAACACAGCTATTAGTCATTTCATGACCCAACCAAAGCTGAATGGTCGACAGGCTAGGTGGCAGGAACTCCTAGCGGAATTTCACTTCAACGTGGAGTACCGAAGTGGGAGACTAATCATACTGCTGATGCGCTCAGTCGGAGAACTGATCTAGCATCAGTGTGCTTACTCGCCACCCTAAAGGGGAACGGAGTAGTCACCACCATAATAGACCGTATAAATGATCTACTCGTCAAACATCCTGCTGTACAATATTTGGTTGATTTGGTAAGACAGGGTAAGATTCACCAATTCTACATTGAAGATGGTTTCCTGAAAGTGAAAGGGAACCGACTTTATGTTCCTAAAAGAGGAGATCTGCGAAAGACTCTTCTGGCGGAATGTCACGATACTTTGTGGGCCGGTCATCCCAGTGAAAAATACACCATGTCATTACTTTGCCGTGCATATTATTGGCCTCAAATGGCCAATGACGTCGCTCAGTATATAAAGAATTTTCTAGTATGCCAGAAGGACCAGTCGGACCGCCTCACACAAGCGAGATTCTTGGAACCACTAGCTATCCCAAAGAGACCTTGGGAAAGCATTTCCTTGGATTTCATCATCGGATTGCCCAAGGTCGGAGATCTCACAACTATCTTGGTTGTGGTGGATCGATTTTCCAAGTATGCTACCTTTATAGAAGCCCCACAATATATATCAACAAAAGATACAACTCGACTCTTCTTCTATCATGTCATCAAATATTGGGGAATGCCTAAGGACATCGTTAGTGATCGCAACTCACTCTTCACTAGCAATTTTTAGACCCAACTCTTTAAGTGCCTCAGGTCAAAATTGAGTCACAGCTCAAGTTTTCATTTGGAGTCTGATGTCTAAACGGAGCGATTCAATGGCATGCTGGAGGAATATCTCCGCCACTTTGTAACTGGATCGCAGAAGAATAGAGTGAAGCTTTTGGATGTTGCTCAACTATGTTTCAATATACAAAAGAGCTCTAGTACAACTAAAAGCGCTTTTGAAATTGTTACCGGACAGCAACCGCTACTCCCACACACCGTGAATGCACTAAACATGTCAAAATCTTCTCGAGATGCTAGCTTCTCAAAAGAATGGAAGTAAAATTTGGAGATAGTGCGGAGCTATCTTGTCAAAGCCTAAAAACAGATAAAAAGGCATGCTCATCAAAATCATCGCTTTGTTGAATACCAAGTAGGAGATAAAGTGATGGTCAAAATCCAAAAGCGGTACTTGTTTGAGGGGTTCCATGACCCTTGCCTATTGCAAAAATATATTGGACCCTTGTCCATTGAAAGGCACATTGGGAAAGTTACATACCGGGTGAATACCCCAGCTTGGTGGAAAATCCATCCCGTCTTCTATATTAGTCTTCTGAAACCTTTTCGGGAAGACATGGAGGATCCCTTCACGGAGCCAACTCATAATACCCAGTATTTGAGGCCCCAATTTAACCGGGAAAAGGCATGCTTAAGCTATTCTTGATTATCGAGTGATTCAAACCTCATAGAAAGATCACCAAGAGTTCATGGTAAAAAGGCAGGATGTGACGTAGAGGAGAATACTTGGGAGAGGGAAACAAACCTCAAAGCCTACAAGAGCCTAATTGATGATTATCTTGCAAGTAAGGCGCCGAGGAAGTCACCAACTCAGGTGGGAAAAATGTCATGGGCGGCTTTCCAACCATGCCTCATGACCCCTTGGACGCGCCCCATGGCGTCCTAGCAAGCCTCCCAATGCCTAGTGCCATGGACGACCCCGTGGTCTTGTCTTTGCCAAGTGACAAGTGCACATGTGCCTCTGTCTCCCCACTGATAGCCCTCGCTAGTGCCTAGCCTCAGGGAGATGCCAACAGCGCCGCACGCGCCGACAACATCGCGTGCGCAGACCGTAATGCCAAAGACAAGGTTGCTGACAACGGACCTATTTCTACCTTGAAGAAAACAAAGTCCTTTTCATTGTAAATATAGAGTAGTTTTATTTCATGTACTTCCATTATGTTTCTCTAGCTTAGTTAGGTCAAGTCTTGTAACTTTGGTTTATTTTTTTTAAGGACTATTAGGGAGGACCAAACAATCAAACTTTCTAGCAAGCAAATAATTCTCTGTACTGGTGTCTCTCCCCCTCGACACCGTGTTGTTTTTCTTTAATAACTTTCATTAACTCAATCAAGCTTTCTTTTATTCTAAATTTTCATTTCTGTTCTCTCAATTGCTCTTGACATTGATTTTCCCGTACATCACTGACAATCTCGTCTAGCGTACGGAGGGGACCTAAGTTGGCAGATAGTAACTATATTGGAATCAGTTGCTTAGCCTTACATCGCCTTTCCAAGGAATCTCAGGAAGGCACCGCGTAACAGTAAGTAGGAAACGTTTTCGTATAAGACGTATTCTACTTTGGACTCCCCGCTTCAGTTGCTGATTGCCGAAGAATACCAAACACAAAGTTCGACCAGAATATCCTTAAGCAACATTATGTTGGGATCTATAGATTAGAAAATAGCTTAGGCTTTGGTATTAGCTAGTATGTGTGGTAGTCCAAGCTGCATTTAGTATTGGGCCTGAGTTTCAATTTTTGTATTTATTTTATTTGGGATTTCGGGTCCTAGTTATAGGCCCAACTTCTGAGAATACAACATATAACAAAAACATTTTCATTTTGTACAGGGATGGGATATAGAAAATCAGATTTCTCTCTCTTCTTATCTTAGAACTCTAACTGGATATCTTCCATTTTCCTTCGATCTCTGAATCTAACATGGAAAGGCTGATGGAGCTAGATTGTTTGAACTTAAAAAGGAACTAGCACACATTTCTCAAGGTTCACTAGATATAGCATCTTACTTTAATACCATAAAACAACTCTGGGGTGAGATATCTTCCATTTCTGTTAACCATTTGTCTGTTTGTACATGTGGAGGTAACAAGAAAGCTGAGGAAGAATAGAGAGTTTATCAGTTATTAATGGGACTCAATGATACTTATCTTCAAGTAAGGAGCAATATAATCATGATGAAGCCCTTGCCCTCAATGAACACTGTGTACAACATTCTTTTGGCTGATGAGAAACAAAGACAAGTATCCTCTGCATCTCAATCCAGCAACATTTCTGCCTCCTTTAATGCTGGGGTTTCCAAATAGAGTTTCTCATCCAAGGTCAATTTTGACTCTCCCAGGCCACAAAATTCTTATTCAAGGTTTAACTCAAAGTCTCAAAAGTCATCTTTAATCTACAAGTATTGCAAAAAACCAGGGCATACTATTGACAAGTGCTACAAATTGCATGGCTTCCCTCCCAATTTCAAGTTCACTAAGGGACTTGGTCCTAGAAAAGCTGCTGCACATGTTGAGGTTGATCATTCTGGTGATGCTGGGATTCATAGTGACACTGTTGGACAATTGCTCGGCGAAGGATTCAAACATTACTACCAATATCTGTGCTTTTAATTATCTAACTCATCAACACCTTGAAGAAACGGTACAACAGTTATTATGCTTGACTTGCACTTGGTGATTCTCATAAGACATCGCCAGCGCCTAGAATAGATAGTGACGACTATTTATGAAGCATTGCTTAGGGATGTTTGTAGGTGTTATATTTTTTTATTTTTTCCTTCCTTTTTTTTTAATTTTTAAAGTAGAATATTTAAAAGAGCTTTTTGGTAATTTTACTTTTAACTCTTGAGGTTCCCACTTTTAAATAATTAGTTTTAGTATATACGTGATGCGCGTGTACCTTGTACGATACATATAGAATTATAAAGATATAAGCGCTTAAAAATAATTTTTAAAATCTAAGCTCCTGAAAATGATAAATATTGAGCTTATTTAGTAAAAAGGTAGAGGCTAAGCATGAAACAACCAAGATGATTTTGAAAGTTTAGTGTTCTTTTATATTAGTTTCGTATAAAAATAATCGTCTAGATGCCATGTATTCTAGACAAGTCAATTACATAAAAAAATAAATTAGGGATGAAAAATATTATCTAGTTAAACAATAAAAAATTATCGCTAGTGACAGATCAATAAAAAAATTGGTCAGCTACAAGATAAATTTCGTAACTAATTCTTATTTCTAAAATTAAATTATTAGTTTCTTTTTTAACATGAGTTTTTATTGAGGCAATTTAGGTATTTTTGTAAATTAAATTACTGTAATTAATCTTTTATCGCAAATTATTTGTTTCTTTTTTCCAAAAATAAACACTCTTCCCTAAAGTAGAAAATTTTGAGAAATAAACGAATTTAACAACCAAGCTTTTAAAAAATTACTTTTCATTCAAATTTTAAAAACAATAACTAAATCATATGAAAGGGAAATAAAGAGGATAATTGGTCTTTATGATTAAACAAGGACAAAGAACAGAAATACTGCACAAAATCCTGAAGTTTCCTTGTTGGAAACTAACGAAATATTTTCTCATACTTTTTTGGATTCTTTTATTGTCTAAATATATATTTTGTATCCTTATTAGGAGAAGCTATCAAACACTAAATTAGAAAAAAACTTAGTTGATTTAGAACTCCTAAATATTTGAAAAGCTTTAAGATTTTAAAATTCTATACAATATAAAATATATTTTTAAAGGGTAAAAAAAGGCGAACGATATTTCGTTAAGTGCCTTCGTGCTTTTAATATAGTATAGATATAGATATAGACTTTTAATTTTTTAAAGTAGAATATTTAAATGGGCATTTTGGTAATTCTGCTTTTAACTTTTGAGGTTCCTACTTTATAATAACTAGTTTCTCGACACGTGCCACTACAAAAAAAATATTAAATTTGCGGAGGTTTTATTTACATATTGCGGGGGTCAGAAACCTCCGCAATATACTTTTACGGCGGTTTTCAAAACCCTCACAATAACGTTCGCCGCAATCAATTTGTGGGGTTTTTATTGGAGACCGCTGTTATCATATAGCGGGGGGTATTTAGCGGCGGTCCAACCTCCACAATATATTAGTTTGACTTTTTAAGACCACACGTTTACAAAAATAGCGGCAGTCAAAACCCCCACAATATTTTCATTTAACCCCCGCAAGTTTAAACACAATATTATTATACATTAAATTGCGGCAGTTATAACCTCCGCTATTCATTGAATTTTATTTTTTTTTGGCAATTTTTATACCCATAACTGATCCGATTTCAACTATGTTAATATAATGAAGCATCATCCGATTATATGGAATCAAGTAGCACCAATATATTAATAAATCATAAAATACATTAATGTAGATTATCATTAGTCTCAAAAATTTGCTTTAAACACAATTACTCCATCCACTAAACACATAATATCAGTATTATAATTAGTCTTAAAACTAACTTTAAACAGAACATCTACTTCAACTATTAAGGACAAAAGATCTCCTATGACCATTCAATCGAGTAAGATACATTTGCAAGCAACTTCAATGGTTGTTGTTAGGATTACTTCCACCCGATGATCTTCTTGCATCCATGGGTGAAATGGATCCGCTAGCCGCATCATCTGGCTAAAAAAATCAAAATAAAATATAATTAACGAACCTTGGTATGAATGAGTTCAATTAGTTTAGGCGATCGATCCAAAAACTAAAAAGAGCAGAAAGTGCCGAATTCCAGATATGAATAAGGTGAGGCAAAGACAAAGACAAAGATTATCCAAATGAGTGACATGTCGTAATGATTATGATGATGAGATGACAAAGATAGACAAATCTTGACCAGTTGTAACATTATTGTTACTATTACTACTGTCATTAACAATAATATTAGTCTCAGGAGATGCAACAGCTGAAGGCAACATTGTGAGTGCTAAATTGTTGTAGCTAGAACAACATGAAGGATAAAAAATGCACATTTGATGAGAATGCATGTGTAGATATCGGAGTAAAGAAAGTGAGAAAAAGAGTCAAACACCACATATAGCACAAAAGTTTTCAAAATTAAATAAGTTATAAATTTTCTTACTCTTGAATGAGGAGGAGAAACAAAGATCCCTGCAAATTCTTCATGTATCCTCCCTTCTTTCATTATCATATACGCCTTAAAAGCATTCATCATTTGGGTATTAACATTCATCATTTCTCTATAGTTCTCTTGCCTTTGATTGTGAGAATTCAACATTTGATTGTACTTCTCTTGGCATTGGGAAGAACATGAATCGTTATTATAACTTGAAGCATTCAAATCACTATAACGAGGTCTTGTTTGTCTAAAAGCTCTACTGGGAACAGCTCCTAATCCCAAGCACCTTACTCTTCTAGAGTGCTCTTTTCCCAGCACCTCACCAACGACATCATTTGGCAAAATTTCAGACTCATCCACTGTGCTTTGTCTCAATGCTAGTTCAATTTTTTTCTAAATACATTACACACCAATAGTCAGTATCCTACCTTCAATCAGTGATTGATAAGTTATTAAAAAAGAAAAATAAGAGTAGAAGGATATCCAACTTCTGAACAAGATCAATTTGCCTCATATAGAAGGTTATGCATTCACTTTGGCCTCAATGTATATGAATGTAAAGATAAGAACAATGAATAACTGACACAACACAGTTGACAATAGATAGTGCATCTAATGCACCAGCAGAATTGCTCAAGTAAGTTGTTGCATTGTCATGTGTGGTTCCGAATGCACCAGCAGAAGACCAGCCACTCTCGGACACAACAATTCCTACAAATGCCCCTCCTGATCGCTCGAAAAAAAGAAGTTCCTATATTGGTGTGAACCATCTTATACTATAACATTTGGTGATGTAAAAAGAGAATAAGGGAGAGAAATCTGGCTTGGATTACCAGAATAGCTGAAATAAGGGTAAATGTTAATGAGTAAAGGTGCACGTGTGTCCCTTAAGAAGCCAACAATCGGATCAATAAACCACCTAGCATCGTTCCTAAACGAACCCTGTGATGGTGGATAAGAGTTTCCAATCAAGGTCATGTCTACAGAAGTTGAGACCTTGATGTTGTTTCCCAAACCAGCTTCACTAATTGCTTTGTAAATATTTACCATAGCAGGAGTAAGAAATGAGGTAAGGTAAGATGTTCCAGTGACAGGGCTGATTTCATTCCCAACAACAATATACTTATGCAAAAAAACAGTTGAGGAGTAATTTTGCTGCTGACTGGCTACAGATGGATTTAAAATTTACTCATGCAAAAATGAACCAACTTCTCACTTTTCTCTTCCCTTCTTTTCATTCTTTTTCATCCTTGACACAACCAAGTGTGATGAAACAGTTGCTAGATATGCTTTACTCAATTGCAAATTTGATGGAAGAAATTAAAAACTTACGCATATCTCTTTTGCCGCCTCATTATCATATGATCTATCTTCATTCCTATGTGTAGCGAGATAAAGTTGTCCTCGTCCAGGCTTTTGTCCAGTCTCAGCCATCTATAAATAAAAAAGTTAAAGTCGCATTAACTTAACTAACTAAGAATAGTTTTAAGTTCAATTAAAATATTCAAAATGAATCAATACCATTTCAGCCCTTCTTCTGGAGTTAGGTTTGGAGCCACCGATATGTAAAACAATTTGTTTCTTTCGGATTTCAGCATTTCTTTTACAAATTTCCTTACAAAAAGATACCACGAATTACACATAATTGCCTATTGTATACTTGTAAAACCATAATATCTGTTGATCAAGCAAACAAGCAACAAAATAATTCCAAAGCATGTGTATGCTAGGCCTTCTGTTAAAGCATTGAATAGAACAACTAAAGGGTATATTTTATAAGAGTTAAAATCAAATGTATACCCTGTTTTGCCTGACATCATCATCTGCAAAACAGACTCTCATGTTTAAACAAATAAATTATATGATCAGAAACCAAGTTTGATTTTCCAACCTCCGGAAAGTCTAGTAAATTATTGGATTGTCCAATGCTTGAATTTTACTTATTTTCCAGATATGTTTTAATTTTTCTGCATGCCATGAATGCTTGAACAGATTAGATGGGATTCCGAGCCATTATCACTCGACTGATTTGACCTTAATCCTCTGTATTGACAGTGAATACCACACTTTATCTTCCAACACTATCATCAAATTAATTCCGATCAATCAAGGAAAAAGGCTATTCCTACGTTTTAACAGACTTTGAAAAGTAAGGTTAGAAAATTATTGTAATCATTGGCATGTCATTATATTATGTGGGTACATATACTTTATAACTACCTGGAAATAAATACCTGTGTCTTTTCTTTAAAGCGGTAATCAACATAAGAAATCCATTGATCCGGTGGAATTTCCAGTGAAACGCTATCCATTATCTCGGCTCTGCTCTTAAGTGGATCATAGACCTTATCAAACAACTTTAGCCTTCTTACGCCCCACTTCTTACATATAGAATTATAAACATATCGTCTTGCATTTGACTCAGTTGTCCGAAAATAAAATCGTGGCTTCAAGAATAAACCAATGGTTAGATAATTATTATATGCAAATATAAAATCTAGTGACATAAAACAGAGATATTGTATGCCTTAGAAATACCTTTATAAATCGATCATAACAACGGTTGAAGGTTGTCATAGGTAAATCCGGCCATTTCTCAAAGTGAATTGAAAAAATAGAGCAGTCAGTTGCTAAAATTCCACAAAAGCCTGCAAGAACACCTTGTCCTTCACCGATAGGGGAATCCATGTCGTCAAAATCAACCATAATACGTTCTTCATTAGATAAATTTAACACGTCCCTTTTCTTCACTTTAAGTATCTTGCTAGCTCCTTGTGAGTCTTAAAAGATAAAAACTAAAATCAATTTAGTTTTAAGATCAAATGTCAGTATAGAAGTTATTGAAAGACAAATTGAGGACAGTAAGATTTTGACAAGTCCCAAAATTAAGACCATTGAGTTCTCCAGTTAAGTTATTATGCGAGAGATCAAGAACAGAAAGACTCTTGCAGGAAGAGAAGGAGTATTTTAGTTTACCAGATAGTTTATTTGTGGAGATATTAAGCACATTCAAATTTTGACAATTGGACAGTGCATAACTTAAAATGCCTACAATCAAACAGAAAACTCTTCAGATGGCTAATCCATATCTAAAGCAGCCGAGTTCAACCCTTGAAGACTAAGGTGACAAAATTTTTTTTGAGAATAAACAGAGAAAATTATCTGTAAAGTGTACAACAGAGGGAATATAGAGAGGATTGTTAGTAGGTGGAAGAAGTGATGAAGAAAGAGAATTTGTGGTAGCAGAGAGATTTAAAGTGGTGGATTTAATGGCAATAACATGCCTATTGCATCAACAGTCCAATGTTGCGAAGACACACGTCCACTACGCTTTCTAGATGGTGGTTGTCGTGACGCGGCCCGGACTGATAGAACCTGCTGTGTTGTTGTTTGATCTGACAGAATTGGATTTGCTGCAACATGACTTGAAGGTGTTAGTCGTGTTGTTGGTTGAACTTGTGGAGTATCATCAAAATGCGAAGGTGTTGATTCAGTTGATAAAGGTTGTGCTATACCTTGTGATGCATATGCTGACTGAATTGAGTTCTGGAAGTTCTCGTAACGCTTGGGCTTCGGCATACCTACAAGCAATAAAAGAAAAGCAAGAGTTGACAAAATTAGTAGAAGAAAAGTCGAATGATTTAATAAGAAACAATCCACACATGCATTAGAAGAAAGATGTTCAAATGATCAAAGAAATTAGATGAGTTCTTATATATCTTCAATGCGGGGTAGATAAAATCTAATGCAAATTCTATAATGATATAAAATTAAATATTTCTGACTCTCAAAGGGATGAAAAATACTAACCATGAAGAACTGGAGGAAAACCTAAGGACAGGCCTAATTCCTATTCAAACATATGCTCATCTATTGCAAGTTGAACATTTTCATAATTAACATAAAAAAATTGTTCAAATTCTTGTTGTTGGAATGGCTCATTCTCTTATATTTCTCCTTCAACTACCTCTCCCATATCAAACAAATCTCTTGGCTTTAAATATACTGCCACACTCCACCCTTCATCAGTTTCATCATTAACATAGTACACCATATTTTCTTGAGATGCTTCAATATAAGGATCATGCTCCTCACGATCACCAGTTGTCACGACCCAATTCCCAAACCCGGTCGTGATGGCACCTCTCATGAAGACAAGGCCAACCAGACCATTTCAGAACACCACTTAAAGCAGTTAATCAGTTATATAACAGTTTGAATATGAATTAATGATATTAATCAATATAAATACAATCTAATACAGCCCGACCGGGGTGTCACAAGTCACGAGCATCTAGGAGGGTCTTTATTACAATTTTAAAGTCTATAATACATAGAGTAAAATCTGGGAATCAAGAAGAAGAAGAATCTCGGTGCCGCGAACGCCGGCGGTCATCTTGCTTAGCTACGATAGCAATACCTTCAATCCGCTACTAACCCGCTACCGGGTGAAACAGTACCTGCAACTGCACGCGAGGTGCAGGGAGTAAAGTGAGTACTTCCAACTCAGTGGTAATAGGAGAGAATAATAACTGAGCGATAAGA
>MU714479.1:42073-87392 GCA_026770625.1 Nicotiana glauca
TCATCTTTCGGTTTACAAGTTCGAAATTTTACAAGTTCCAATGTTATGAGTTCGGAGGTTTATGTGCTTGGAAGTTTACAGGTTTAAAAATTATAAAGTTTACGGGGTCGAAAGTTCACGTTTTTTGCGTAAAAAAGTAAAGCAGCACATTAGTTCCTTCGGGTTGTGTCAATTTTTAGAGACTTGGGAAAGGGTTGGGGGGAGGGTTGGGGGGAGTTGCATAAAAAATATTTTCCTAAAAGAAATATTTTCTACTCTATAACCAAACAATAGAAAATATTTTCCGAAAAATGTTTTCCACTCACCAACCAAACAAGGAAAAATAAGTGATAAAACCACTCATTTTCCATGAAAACATTTTCTAGGAAAACGTTTTCCATGGAAAGCATTTTCCTTCGTACCAAGCACACCCTATGTTATCATGTTGTGTTGCTATAGTGGAAACCTTTGAAATTTTCTGTCATGATCAGTTTGGTAGATTAGTTATGAAATCTAATTTTGTTTTTTACTTCATACCATAACAGTCGGACGTCTGCAATTACAGAGAAAGAGAATAAATGATCAAGGATTATGGGTTTACTGGTTTTAATGGGAGGGGGAGAGGTCCGAATGGGCTATGGGTTAGGATATGGGGCTGGGTCTTTTTATTCAAGGGTTGGATCGTCAGTTTAATAGCTTCCGCATGTCCAGTCCATTAAAGTGAGGGCAAATTTGAATTGCTTAACGGTATGGGTATATTCGATTCTGATAATATAACAAAGGGTATATCTAAACAGCAAAAAATAGTAGAGGGATATTTTTAACCATTTTCCCTTGCTTTAATACAACACCACCAAGTAGCTATTGGCTTCTTAAGAGATCTGAGAGCTTTGAGATTTGGTTTACTTGGAGCCAATTCTACCAACAGGGGATTGACGAGACCAGCCGGAGGAGGAAGCAGAGTGAAGGAAATAAGGAAAAATCTATGGGTGAAGAGCTGGGTGAGGGAGAGAAAAGAGACAAGAGGGAGATACTGGGCCTGCATCAGACACTTAGTCATGTACTTAAAATCTCACACAACTATACATGTGTCTCACTAATTGTAAAATTTCTCATCGCAGATAATACAGAAGAAGCAAGAGAGCGACAATAAGCAAATATTCACTTTAAAGAAAATGAATATTCAGATTAGCTCTTTGTTAGAGTTGTCACTATGACTATACATGAAAAATTAAGCAGTTATGATCACTTTTAAGCAAAAAATCAAAGCCCCCCAAGTCTAACGATATAAACAAGTAACAGCTCACTGAATTACTCATGCGACCATATGCTCAACTTTTGGCACTGTATTAGATTAGACTCAAGAAACTAAACTTGCAAACAAAAGCTAATACAAGGAAACTCTTAAGACACACATACCAGATGAGAATTTTCTTTTTTCGTTTTTGAGAAAGCCAGATGAGACTATTTTTTATGCAATCTTTATAAATGTCTCTCGAGAATTATGGAAGCTGCAGGAACTTCTGGAACGAAAGTTCTTGCTTCTCTCTAGAACCTCAAACAATAATCAAGGTATCCACTCGTTCATTTCTGTGAATCAACCAAAGAATCTAAGAAATTCTAAGAGCTCCATTTTGAATAAAAAGGTGACTGCCTGGACAGTAATGTTGTTCAACGACGACTGTCATGTGAAACGAATTAGACCGTAGTTAATGTTCTCTGTTTCTACTTGTGAAACAAAGAACCTGAAAAAATGCCTAAAACTTGCCTACTTGGGAGATTCGATCAGAAGTCAGAACTCTCAATAAATGGTAGTAAGCCAGTTATAGGAGCTTGTAATGCAGGGACATAGCCGAATGACAAAACACACGCCGTGCTCCACATGGAAAAATTGGTCACAAATGGAATGATGGAGGCTTCAAATGGAGTCGAGAGACTAAATTGAATCTGTTACTCAGCAGAAGTCCGAGAAACACAATATCCAACCCAACTTTCAGATAGACACCTGATGCTATATATTGAGAGAGTGTAC
Organism: Nicotiana glauca; assembly: GCA_026770625.1. Taxonomy (NCBI): domain Eukaryota; kingdom Viridiplantae; phylum Streptophyta; class Magnoliopsida; order Solanales; family Solanaceae; genus Nicotiana; species Nicotiana glauca. Next base: position 44,085 of record MU714479.1, read on the forward strand.
GGAAGAGGCAACAAGATCACCTAATACACTGAAAAGATAGACAAAGAGCCCAAAGTCGTTGAGCAATGTCTTGGTTCTACAGTTAGGTCACTATGAAAAACTAAGGAGGGTGCATATTTAAGACTGTCGTGGAAAGATCAGACAAAGATGGAGCCAAAGGAAGAATGGCCCAATGCTTGACCATGCTCCACAATGCCCAGAAAAGCAACTCAGGTTGTGAAGGACTTACATCTGGCCTGGCCCATAAATCCTAATTAAAAGAGCCCACAGCAGAATTTAATCAAAAAACCAACAACAATGTCCAACCGATATTGTGGTGCCTTCTTGCTTCCAAATCAAGTTAATGGGAAAGCGGCCATAGAAAACGGAGCAAAGAAAGCAGCAAGAGGTGGCTGGAGACAAGTCGACAAACTACTACTTGCCACTGATTTTCAAGGTCAAAGAGTCCAGCAGAGTACACAAGGAAACAAATGAAGACTACCAATCTTATTTGAGGGCGGCGAAGCAATAGGATAGGCCAGGCGCCATAGATCCAAAATCCAAGTTCAGCACCATAAGCAGGTTGGAAAACCCTATTTACTGAAAAAGAAAGAAGGTTAGGCACGAAATGATGGGAAATTGAGAAAAAGTTGGAAGAAGCAGGCCAAATACTGAAGAACCCTAATGGCGAGAGTCTGTGCATTGGCAGCGAAAAAGCAACAATCAGGTAGCAGCTACCACGTGGCAAGAAAGTCACACCTCTGGGATGAAATTCCAGGAGAAGACAGTAATAAGAGGAGCAAGTGGTTCGAAAAGGTAGAGGGAGCAGGGGCAACTTTGAGGGGTTGGAAACAGATGATGGGGACGAGAACGAGATGCGAATGGGCAAAGATCAGGTTTCCAAAGGGTGGGCAAAAGATACTAGGATTTGGAAAAACTTTTAGGTTGTCTTTTTAGGTTGAAAGGGAGAACATTGCAATTGTTGTCAGAAGTTTAAAGTGGAGGCAGTGAATTGTTATGAAAAGCAAAGAGAGCTAGGTTCGAAGAGTGAGTGATATGAGGATTTAAACAATGCCATAGAAAGTGAAATTGGAGGCTTGACACAAAGTATCAGGTATTATGGGATGTGTCATCTACCTCAAAAAAAATATTAAAAACCATCTCAAAAATTATGGGAGGTGTGTATCATAGCAGACAACTATGGAACTCCGGAAGTGGGTTATAGGACTACTTAGACCACCATGCCATGTGGTGGAAGCCTGTGGAAAAAAATATTGAAATTATAGGAGTTCTTCAAAAATATTAACTTCAAGATGGAGAATGGGGCCCAGGCTGATTTATGGAGACAAAAAATTTTCTGAGAGAAATAACTGTATCATAAAGCAGCACTAAAGAGAAAATCACATCCCTGCAATTTGCAAGATTTCTTGTCAACATACAACAAATTAGCACAGTATATAGGTTTCGATGAATCTGCACGAGTGAGAAGTTGAAGAGGTCCAGAACCTCCTCGAGCTGTTTATATAAGGGAAAAATCTCAATCTTTCTCAATCATGTTTGAAGACAATCCAGATGGGAGACACATATGTAACGACGACTACACAGTAGTCATTCTATCATAGATTTCAGAGGACATGATTTTTCTCGCTCAGTTTGGGTTCCCAAAGCCCAACAAAGGTATACTTTTTAATGTGATTTAGCTCAGTGGGGAAGCCACGCTTGCATTGATGAAACCATGGAAAAGCTTGTCAGCTCATGCTTCATTTATAAAAAGGCAGGGCATGATGTGAACCACTTATTACTTTATTTTTCAAGTGGCACACAGGCTATGCAGACAGCCGGGAACTTTTAGGAGCTTGATTTGAGTGACGACTTCAGACACCTTCAAAAGGATGCTGCAAAGTTGGCCATTTAGGAGGAAAAGGAGTAAAGAAGGGAAGTGACCCCCACACTTTTTGGCACATCTACAACAACAACAACAAAAAGAACAGTGTAATCCCCCAAGTGGGGTCTGGGGAGGGTAGTGTGTACGCAGACCTTACCCCTACCTTAAGAAGATAGAAAGGTTGTTTCTTATAGACCCTCGGCACAAGAACAGTAGAACTTTTTGACCCATCCGTAGAGAATAAAACCGACGAGCTACTGAAAGGTAGAAAATACCTTGTTACAGATTAAATAAACTTTAATGTTCTTGTACATTTTTGAAGTACCTATGAGATATTAGCAGAGATGATTTGTATCTCTTTGTCGAGAACCATTGTTTTGCTCGAGGCAGTGTTTTGAAGAGCGGGAAGCGGAAAAAAGCGAGGAGGCCTTGCTTCACCATAGCAAGAAGCGGAAAGCGAAGCGTGCACTTTTTTCATGTGAAGCGCAATTTAATACATAAATAAATAATATTAAATAGGCACAGATAAATGACTAAGAACTCAATAAAAATAACATATTAAGCAAATGTTTCAAGCAGTCACTAGAGAGCTAATTCAGAACACACCTGGGGTAGCAGCATCAGCAGACCATACAAGGCTTTTAGCAACCATATGTATCTTCCAGGTTCAAGAAGCTGCAAGGAAACAGTCAATAAGTAACTCCCCAAAATGTTGTAATGCAATCAATAAGTTGAGAACAATCAGTACATCCAACCACACAAAAACTATGAGTTAATTCAACTGACACCATGGAAAAGAAAGGCATAGCTCAAATTAGGTCCACACCCACTCAATTTGCACACACAGAACCATCAATCTGGAATCTGGCGCAAAAATTAAGGCCTGCAGAAGATGTGTTATTGGTGAAACATTGGGAATTTTTTTGGTAATCTATCAGCCTTTTTGCTGTATGAAATGTTGGTATAAGATTGTTCAGTGAAGTAGATAGTCGAAGTAATTTAATCTGCTTTACTCCAGGTTGTTTTCCCCTGCTCATTTACTTGCGATGCATCTGAAATATAGACTATAGAAGCATTTTGGTCCTTTGGCATGCTCCACCGAACATACTAGAAAGTAGAACCATGTGCTTGTAGGAGCGAAGAAAACATTCTTGATGCAATAATACTAAGCATCCAGAAGCATCTAGGAGTGAATAATAACAGAATGCAACTTAATTCTAAAAGCAAAGGAAAGAAATGTTACGTTTTTGCTTCATTAAGCAGTTTTCGTCATCGGCCTCTCTATTTTTTCCGGCTGAAATAGTTGGTCTCTACATCCTAAATTGGGATAAAAGAAGCACATATCACTAAGAGAGATGAAAACACTCAGTTGCTTTTGATTTTGGACTACCTCTTCAACAATAACCCTCAAAGTGAAAAGTTATTTACAAGATCCCCAAGAAAAAAAAAGACGCGCTTGCTTCTGCCAAAACCATAAACAAACATAAGGAAACAAAATTTCAAGTATTAACAACTTGATAAAAGGACAAACTGAAAATACCTGCAGCCTAAGGTAAGCAAAGGTTGGAGTCTCCAGAAGGTGGATCAACTTGTCCAGTTGGACTAAGAACTTAACATTGATGTCTTCCTCAACCAACGAATGAATAACAGAACTTGCATGTTGATATGCCTGTAATGTAATCCCAAACAGATACAAGACCAAGGTCTATTCTGTTCAAAAATAGGAAAAGGGGTAAAGACTTGGAGAGACACAAGTGAAAGTCCTGTCCTACCTGAGCTAATAGGCAGAGGCTAATTATCGCCATTGGCGAATGGCACCATGATGCATACAAGGAAAGAAATAAGTTCTTCCCATCAGCATTGACCAGCGATTGTTTAAGAAGATCTCGAAGATCAGACAACTCTGACGAAGTAAGCAAAATCAAGTTTAAGGCCTGAAATAGGAATCAGCAGACTACTCAGCCCTTTTTTCAAACATTACAGACCCGAAGAGAGCATAATGACTGTAACTAATTACTGTAATATGTTCTTTGATAAGTTTCTCTAAGCAGTGATACTTAACAAAGCATAATGACTGTAACTAATTATTTCGTGCCATTTGTTAGAATCAAGTTAGTCTCCTTATAAACATCTGTCAGAAGTAAAACCTGAACCATGATAGATGCAAAATCAAAATCTGATTCCCCTTCAAGTATGGTAGACAGCTCACGGTAAACTCTTTCAGCATCTAGAAGGAAACACAGTTGACGAATTATCAAAGCTCCACGTCTGAGAGGAAATTAGAAGGTGTGAAGCTAACAGAAACGGATCTCAAAACACTTAAGAAACAATGAAAAGACACCAACATCACACCCCAAAAATGAACAGAAAAAACAATTACTTTTCTAGAAGTGAGTGATCAAGCTGAAAGTTGTGAATCAGGAATACAACAAGCTGGCGGAAGTGTTGAGGATCTTCAGCTATACATGCATGCACCTCGAGCACCAAAAGCACTACCTGAAAGAGAATTAACACTCTCAGCACAATAGCAGGAAACTCCCTATACAATCGCAAACTCGAATGAGTAGATGTGAAGAATCAGTTGAGCATATTATTATTATAATTAAGGACTTTTTGGATAACTGAAAAAAAAAATCAGTAATATCAATCTAAACCGAAAAACAAAACAAAAACATCTGCCCAACCCTGACCTACCCACCCCCTTTCAAATAAAACCCCTTCCAACCAAAGGAGGTTGACCATAGATTAGAACTAGCAGCTACAATACAATTGTCTTTACCTTTTATTTTCTTTACAAGTTAGGGTTAATCTGGGTCAAGACGAAATATGAGACAGAGGCATTTATGGAAATATGCAGTTCACTAAGCTTAACTGTGAAGATTAACCAGCTAAAGAATGAATTCAACTTGTTCAGATAGAAGATATTCATGGCAATAAACTAAAAAATAACAGCCAAACTCTACATATTAGAAAAGCCGAAGTGTAGGAAGACAATCAGGAGGCTTTTTGGTTATTGTGCAAAACAGCAAGTATTTACAAGCTTTTGTACCAATACCAAATTATACTGGTGTACATTTCATAAAACATGGGGTCGGGGACAATCTAGAAACACTAATTAGCGGTCATGCATCAACACTAATAATATCAAGAAGGGTCAAGAATAAATATCAAAGAGAGAAGGACAGGAACTACTTATAATACCAAATTTTGACAATAAACTATATCAGAGCAGCAAACCAAGGGCAAGACCAAAGATACGAATAAAGCCAACAAAGGGACAAGAACATCCACAAAGAAAAACAAAGTTGCCATGGCCAGGTCCAGCAGAAAAGTAATGTGAAATATAACTTGCGTTGATCATAACTGTTAACCTAGCAAAGTGGCATCATCCAGGCAAACTAATCTTAAGCAGAGTAAAGCGGTATGAAGTACCTCATCAGAGGGATCTGATAGCGCCTTTAGAAGAGAATCAAGGATGTCATTAAGAAAAACTAAGACCTGTTTCAAAAATAATAAGAAAAATGAGCACATATGCTGATATAAATTCAGGAACCACAGAAATGTAAGAAAACAGAAGCAATTATTGATCAACCGACAAATAAATCTTTGTAACATAAGGCTATTATCAAAGCGTTCACACACAATATACATCATATTACTTCTGAAAGTTGAAACAAACATGAAAGATATTTTTAACTTGTACGGCAAAAATATGATTAGAGAAGCAATAATTTTTCTAACAATTAAATTATAAACGACAAATACATAATCTTACCTTTAAAAATCTAAATAATTCTTAGTTATTGATGATGAGCATTTATTTGAATGAGGAGACTATCATATGCAACTTTAATACACCTGACAGCAATGCAGGATCTAGTGTTCCATTATCCAGCACTCTTATCCTCCTAGAAGAGAGAGAAGAGAGAGAAGAGAGAACAAGCACGGGCAAAATGCGGAACCTTTCTTCCACTGGATGTAAAAGAATGGCCTATGCTAAACAAATTGAATTTGTTCTGTAATTTAAGTTAAAGTTATTAAGAAGAAAAAAAGGAAATGCAAGTTCCAAGAACCAATAATGCAGCTCTTTCTAGTAGGAAGTCTTTGATAATTCCTATGACTACTCACTCCCACCTAACAATGAACTAGTAGTGCTTATACAAATCCAGGCTCCATTACCCAGCTTCTAGGGAAACCCATTACTCCATCCATGCTGATAATGCAGTGTAAATTAAAGATATTGAGCCATGTTTCAAATTAAATAACCATCTTCATGACAATGACAAAGCATACTCATCATGCAATAACAAAAAAAATGGTTCACATGATGTTAAGTTTTCAGTTACCTCTGAGCGATGTCTATTTAACAGGGCTGACATCCAGTGCAAAGCTTCAATACGTGTTGCCTCCCATTCACTGGACAACTGCCTGATAAGCAGATAAGACAAAGTTTATAAGAAACCTAAATAATATTACAAAATCCACTGTCACTGTCATATAACTACTTTGATTGCTGACAGTGAATGCAACATCAAGAGAAAACTATTTCAAAGTATCAAACACTATAGTTTCCTCTTTAATTTCATACCTCTGAGCAATGGAGAGGATTGCTCCTACATCAAATCCCTCGGCTGGATCAGTTTCGATGCCTCGAAGTTCTTCATTCGTTTCGCGAGCAACCTGATTGGAACAAGCAGAGAATAGGATAAAAGTGAAAAGGGAGACACAGAAGGAATAACAAGAAGCACAAACATCAAAAAAGAAAAGGTGGCATGAGAAGGAAAAAATATAAAGTACTACAACCATAAGACAGTGCACTTACAACTCTTATTTTCTCTTCTTTATCAGATATACAGGGCAAAATTGCTCCCAGAATGTCAGCATAATAAGGCACAAGCTGCTCTCCACCAAGTTTCACAAACTCATTTATCTGTAGAGCAAAGCAGTCTATTGAAATTGATATAACAGATCGAAGCAAGTAAAGAACTAAAAAAGGGCATCCCGGTGCACAAGGCATCCCGCATTCTCGTGGGGTTAGAGGAAGGACCGCACTCCAAGCGGTGTGATGTAGACGGCCTATCCTAATGCAAGCATTAATGGCAGCTTCCACAGCTCGAACCTGTGATCTTATAGGTCACACGGAAACAACTTTACCGTTGCTCCAAGGCTCCCCTTCGAAGCAAGTAGTGACTATCAACTATTTTATACCAACAAAACCCAAGGGGAATAAAATATAAATGAAGCTAACCATAACATGGTGTTTGATGAATCATACATGTCAAGGTCCTTACCCAAGTTACAGCAGTCAACCGAGTAAATTCATCCTGCGAGCCCGCCCTCTGTACCAGTATCTCTGCCATGCGACCATAATCTACAGACTTCAAAAGAAGTTCTATTTCAAGTTAAAAAGTAATCCAAGAAAAAGACATACTAAGATTTGCTTTATAACAAAATATCTATGATTTACCAAAAAGAGATATTTTTTCTTACTTGTAGAGGACGGAGACACAAAACCATAGAAAAGATACATCTACCATGTATAAATCAAAAGCAAAACACAACTACTAAAACAATACTGATAAACACAAGCTACACCTGAGAGTAGCCATTTTTTGCATCAACCTAAATAACTGGGCCACTATAATAATACTGCCTCTGTTTCAACTTACGTTTGTTAGTTTAACTGGGCATGAAGTTTAAGAAAGTGCGGAAGACTTGTAAATCTTGTGTCTTCAACTAAAGATATGTATAATGTACCAAAATGCCCTTCAATCTTAAGGTCTTAAATATGCCATGTAGAATGTTAGAGTTAAAAGAGTTACTAAACATAGAAAGAGGCATTCTTTTAAAAACATACTAAAAAGGAGAGCAACACACATAAATTGAACAGAGGGGGTAATAAAGAACTGCAAGTTGTATCATTCCTTTTTTTTGGCCATCTAACCATTATATATCATTTAACAGTTTAACAATCTACATGTGGCAGTGATCTTACTGGAGAATTCTTGATCTCTTGCAAAAACTCTGAGAGCGCAGAATCAGCCTGTTGTCTTATTTCATGGCTATTATCACTCAGCATATTAAATAATCCTGCAGTAGATCAACTCAAGTAAGATCACATTGATGTGAGGAAACAGAGCATTAAATCTCATAGGACTCTTAAACTTGATATACAAGCACTAACCATCAAGAAAATCAGGAAGAAAACCGAGCATATCTATATCTGGAACACTGTCTAAAACTGTGATCCATCCAACAAGAAATTGGCGAACATAAGGATTGAGGACATTCATCCGTTCTCTCAACAATGGAATAAATTCTTCAATGCTGCATAAGAAATTAAATAATCAATTGAATGCTATTTCAATACAAGACGCATCAACCAGACAATAGTAAATTCATTCCAGTTTGAAGATTTTGGTAGTATTAACAGCTCACCTGAATTGATCACTCTCTGTGACAATGTCCTGCATCCCACAAAAGTTGCAGAACAATGTAATAATACAAGATCAGTCAAAATATCAAACTTGTGAACATCTTTTGATTAAAATAACTGATCAGTTCAGAGAGAAAATACTGGCACTCCCATGTCACCAAGTGTCCAGTCCGTCAAATAATGCATGGGAATGAGAAATAACTAAGAATAAGCAAAAAGAGAGAAAAGAAGGAACCCAATCTTATCTACCCGTAACAAATAGAATTATATTCTCTTAACTATTCTCAAGAACTAAAAACATTCAGGCCTCATCTTTGATCCACAAAGACCCTCAATTCCATGTTGATTTTTTTTATATATATATATATATATATTTAAAAAAAAATCACGAAGCCCCTTAGCGACCTTTTTTACCCTTTAAAAATAAATTTTATATTGGATAAAGTTGTAATTTATGTTATCTTCCTAATATGTAGGAATATAAAAATAATTTAAAAAATTCTTACTAAATCATTCCTTATTTAAACTAGGTAAAAAGACCTAATAATTAAGACTTTAAAAGCAATTAAAGTTTTACCTTTTATGAATCGTTACGAAACTACCAATAACAAAAAATCAGCAAACAAAATCATAAACCATCGGGAAGAAGTAGTACATCATGACGACTCAATAACAATAAAAAAGGATTAGTGGTACATTACCTATGTTTTTAAAAATATTATTTATTCTACTAATTTGATAAATGATTTTATTATGTTCTTTATATAGACCAAACTAAAGTTGCTTAAGCCATTGGAAGGATGAACAAATATATTAAGTCAAATGCAACAAAGTCAAATGACGGAAATCATAGACATGAAAAAGAAATTTCAGGTATATATCAGATAGTGACTAATGATCAATATTAGTTTGAATACTTTATCTTATACAATAATATTTAAAAAGTATACTCAATAATTAGAACAAATAACCGTAAAATAATTTAAGAATATAAGAGATACAAAATGATTGGCAATAATGAAAAGCGCAAATGATTCTACAAATACAAAATATCAAAAAATTAAATGTCAAATTGACATTTTTATCATTTGAAAATAGATTTCTTATTAGATAAAATTATAATTACCGTAAGATAATTTTATTATTAAAAATTTGAATCAACAAAAAGATAAGTTATTTCTTTCATTGTTGAGAACAAATATTAAGTTTTTGAATTAACAAATTAACACAGAAATGCAATTAGATTCCTTTTAAAATTCATCATATGAAAAAAATTAGTTTTCGACTTGACTAAACTCTTAGGGTATACGAAGTTTTTTTCATAATAAGAGCATTGGCAATGAAAAAAAATCTAAAAATAAAACAAAATTGATTATAGCGTAGTAGTAAGAGTTAAATTGGTAAAAATAATCATAATTTTCATAAGACATTCTCGCACAAGTACTCAAAAATTGCAATACGACACTAAGAACTCATCTGGGCTGAATTTTTTTCTCTATCATCCCAATATCCATAATATTATACTTTTTAATTCAATATCAAAATCTAAAAATACTTTTGAAGTGACACTTATTAATTGCATGTCAGATATACATTGTTTAATAATATTTATATAATTTTTTAAACTAATATAGTTATTGAAATATAATACACGGGCAAAGCGCGTATCCTAAGACACGTATATACATACAGTATTTCTTGTCCTTCACCTAATACTTTGTCTTGTCGCCATGCAATAGCAAGTAGTATAACATCCAATGACATAAAGATCTTTAGTTTTACCTTTACAAGTCTATCCAAAAGATGAGCAGCACTTTGCACATTAGCATCTGAATCTGCTGAAAGCTTACATAATGCATCAAAGATCTGGTTGAAGAACACAATGAAATCTCCTCTTACAACCTGCAAAAGTAGCACAGGTAAAGTAAAAAAAAAAGTAAAAAATTGCATAGTACAACTTCTTTTATCTATCTCACCTTTGCTATATTATACAGAGCTTCACAGGCGTAATAACGAACTCTGCTATCTTGATCCGAGAAGGAATTTAAGACTGGTGGCACAATTTGCTGGCATATCCCATCCAGACAAGGTGTAAATTGCACATAGAGAAGCAAACTGTTTAATACTAGGCATAATCCAAAATGTTTAACAGCACCAAGGAAGCACAATTATCAACCTCTCCAGAACAAGCAAATCATAACAACAAATCTAATAATCATGTTGAAGAATAAACTTCAGATACAAAAGTAACTTTGAATTATAAAAACCAAGGAGCATAACCAATATGAATCTTTTCAATCCACTTTTTTCTCATGATGCATGTAGTTTACCAACAAAGAAAGCCCAAAATCAGAGTTTTTGCCCATTCTTGGCAGAGAAATTGCTTACTATACAATAGAAGGGACAAAATCACTGCTCTCTGATTACAGAATGGACATAATAGAAGTTAAAATTAATTAAAAGCTCGGGAATAAATGAAATGAATAGAAAATACGCTACTAATCTATGAGTTTTTAACCAAAATCATCCTTCTTGTTTCACCTCAACTTCCACTGCGTCCTTATAATATTCCACTTAACCAAAAAAACATCCTTTAAGTTTACCACAACTAACCTAAAACATCCCTCCATTAATATCTCCATCCACAGTTGAAGGGTCTTTTATTCTTACGTCAACTTTCCTTGCCCAGAGAAGGGAGAGCCTTCACCTCTGGCAAGCTCTTCTTTGTTACATCTTTTTTCGTCTTTGGTTTTTTCCCGTTTCACCAAATCCATTGTAAAAAGTTCTTTCTTAATCTGCTATTTTTGTATCTTCTTACCGTTTCGAGCCTTGGCATAACTGCTAAAGTTGCTTCCATGTGAACAGGAGATCACAGATTCGAGCCGTGGAAACAACCTCTTGCGAAAATACAGGATAAGGCTGCGTATGATAGACCCTTGTGGTCCGCCCCTTCCCCGCGCATAGCAGGAGCTTAGTGCACCGGGATGCTCTTTTTACCGTTTCAGATTTCCTACTACTTTTTAAGATGGAGATTTTTTTTCCCTTTTGAGATGGAAGAGATTTCCTATTACTAATCAGTAAAAACTTCTAATTTCTTTTTTAGACAATTTTTTTTTTTGCAGGATATGAATTTTTAAATTGATTTTGATGCCTTTTTCTATATTGGGTAGGAAACGGTCTGCGAATTAGACATGTATCACCGATCCAACCGCAAATTTACAATGAAAGGTAAAACTTTCACCCAAGATCAGGTAGTTCAACGATTATAAACCCCATTTCGAGCTTTCCAAAAGTCATTTTTTGCTGTCAAAGGAGGAAGAGGGTGAAAGATTTTGTGAGAAAAGGGGGAAAAATATAGAGGCCACGAAAGATCCGTCGAATGTACACGGAAATTTTACGGAGGAACGTTTTGTTTTCGATTAAAGTGAAATATTATAAGGATATAAAAGAAGTTGAAGTGAAACAAGAGGGATGCCTTCGATTAAAGACTCACTAATCTACCATAGCAGTAAAGGTATCGCAAGCCCAAATCTTAACAAAATTTCTTTGAGCAAAATTTCTTAGGAGATATGAAATGATGTACTATACAAATACAATAACAACCCAGTGAAATCTCACTAGTGGGTCTGGGGAGGGTAGTGTGTACGCAGACCTTACCCCTACCCGAAGGAATAGAGAGACTATTTCCGAAAGACCCTCGGCTCAAGAGGACGAAAGGACAAAAGGAGACAAAATATGTAACAACACAGAAATAATAGGAAAAATAGGGAAAATAGGAACAGCATGAAATCCAGAAGAAAGATACAAAGCACAAGCGAAATAGTATCCCTACCAAACTAATCCCACAAAGTTATGACATAAGGCAAGACTCAACTACCTCCTAACCTACAACCTTAATATTCGACCTCCACATGTTCCTATCAAGTGCCATGTCCTCGGAAATCTGAAGCCTCGCCATACCGTGCCTCATTACCTCCCCCAATACTTCTTAGGCCGCCTTCTAGCTCTTCTCGTGCCCTCCACAACCAGCCGTTTGCACCTCTCTACCGAAGCATCTGGGCTTCTCCTTTGAACATGCCCGAACCATCTGAGTCTCGCTTCCCGCATCTTGTCATCACTGGGAGCCATGCACACCTTCTCCCGAATATCATCATTCCTAATCTTATCCATACTAGTATGCCCGCACATCCACCTCAACATACTCATTTTTGCTACCTTCATCTTCTGGATATGTAACTTCTTAACAGGCCAACACTCAGCCCCATACATCATGGCCGGTCTAACCACCGCTTTATAGAACTTACCTTTGAGTATCAGTTGCACTCTCGTCGCACAATACTCCAGATGCTAACCTCCACTTCATCCATCCTACCCCAATGCGGTGTGTGACATCCTCTTCGATCTCCCATCCCCCTGGATAACCGACCCAAGGTACTTGAAGCTGCCTCTACTCGGGATGATCTGTGATTCAAGCCTCACATCCACACCCATTTCCCCCTGCTCGGCGCTGAACTTACACTCCAGGTATTCCGTCTTCGTCCTGCTAAGCTTAAAACCCTTAGGTTCAAGAGCCTATCTCCAAACCTCCAGCCTCTCGTTAACAACGGCTCGCGACTCATCAATCATAACTATGTCATCAGCGAATAGCATGCACCATGGCACATCCCCTTGAATGTGGTGTGTTAACGCGTCCATCACCAGGGCGAATAAGAACGGACTGAGCGCAGAATCTTGGTGTAACCCCATGACAATCGGAAAATCCTCACAGCGCCTTCTACTGTCCTAACCCGAGTCTTTGCCCCATCATACATGTCTTTAATCGCTATAATGTAGGGAACCGACACGCCTTTTGCCTCCGAGCTTCTCCAAAGAACTTCTCTAGGAACCTTGTCATACGCTTTCTCTAGGTCAATAAACACCATGTGCAGGTGTTTCTTCCTATCTCTGTACTGTTCAACCAACCTCCTAACAAGGTGTATAGCTTCTGTAGTAGAAGCACCCGGCATGAACCCAAACTGGTTGTCGAAAACGGACACCATCATCCTCAACCTCGCTTCAACCACCCTCCCCCACACTTACATAGTATGACTCAGTAATTTGATACCTCTATAATTGTTACAACTCTGGATATCACCCTTGTTCTTATACAATGGGACCACCGTACTCCACCTCCACTCATCCGGCATCCTCTTCGCCTTAAAAATAACATTCAACAACCTAGTCAACGCCTCCAAACCTGCTTTACCCAGACACTTCCAAAATTCTACCGGAATCTCGTCAGGCCCGGGCGCTCTGCCCCTACTCATCTTACTCATAACTCCAACGACCTCCTAAACCTTGATGCGCCTGCAGTACCCAGAGTCACTGTGACTCTCGGAATGCTCCAAAAATGATGTACTATACAAATGTGATAAGAAATTGGCTAGATGGAAGACACATTATTTATCACTTGGTGGCAGAACCACTTTGGTAAATACTGTGTTGGACGCTTTGCCTACATATGTTATGTCGTTATTTCCACTTCCTGCCAAGGTGGAGAAGAGACCGGATGGTATCAGGAGAAATTTCTTATGGCATGGAGACACATAAAAGAAAGGGTATAGTTTGGTGAGATGGGAAACAGTAACCTCAAGTAAGATAGTAGGGGGCATGGGAATAAGGAACTTATAAATTCATAGCAAGAGTTTAATGTGTAAATGGCTATGGAGGTATGGCTTAGCCCCTTGACAAAGTTTCTGGCTTAGAGGAAGCACTAACAACACAACTTCCTATTACTAAACCCAACTGCTCAAAGGCTTCCTTACATTAGCACAAAACTCAAAATTGAACATGCCATGCCACTTACCTCGAGATGCTGCGCTGCTTCTGAAGTCAAACCAACAGTTACAGCAGCCAATCCGATCAACCCTCCCTGAACAACCAAAGACAGAATTTAAAAAAAAGATGAAGTCAAATTATAATCTTGACCTAAAATGTGAAAAAGAGAAACTCACTTTGCGGTGATTAGCTTGAGGGGAATATGTATACTCCTGAGTCAACAAATGGATGACTGAAGTGACCTTGTCGTGATCACCCGCCACAGCCAATTGCTTCACTATACCTTCCAACTGCACAAACAGAAGGGGAAATTCAAACTCAAGATCCAATCATTAGCCCTCTAAAAATAACACCACAAAGTACCTCAAGGGCGGCATTTTTGCGCTTCTCGTACAACTTATCAGAGAGATTACGCAAAACAGAAGCAGGAATCACAGATAACGCTTCTGTAGTAGCCATATAAAATGAATCAAAAACCCTTAAATGATCCTTCAGACGAAAACAAAAAGGAACAATAAAACCTGGAATTTCCCAATTCTTTTTTATCCAACACAAACATCTAAAGGCAGTTTATTTACTATATAAGGGCAGTAAGTATGAAAGGAAAAGCCGTAGGAAATAGATCTAAAAAGGAAACAAAATCAGAGAAAATTCGAAGCATTGAATTGAGGATATTTTTACTTATGGGGTTTTTGGTTTCGTTTAGAGGTGCAGTCAAAAAGGGGAGAGGGAGAGTCTTTGCTCCTTCTAACGGTTCACCGGGTGCTTATCGGGCTCGATATTAACCATTTGATTTATCAAATATCGGATTATAAATATAATACTTGTTAGCCATTCAATAATCGGATTAACCATTATATTGGCTAATAAAGTAACCAAAAAAAAAAAATTTGAACCCTAGTTATTTTGGTTGCATAGCTAAGAATAAACATTTTAACTTGTGAAATCGAATTCGGAAAGACAAGGGTCGTCATGATACAAACTTGGCATAATATACTATCTTGATCACCAGTGCTCTTTGGTAATAGAATAAAAATCACATCCAAAGACCAATTCTTGCACCTTAAATTCTATTGTTATAGTCAGCTCTTTTGCTATCACTTGAAACATAAAGTGCATTATAGTACTTATATACATAGGGGGAAAAAGTGTAAATATAAAAATTCTTAACGGGTTCATGATTTATCCGGTAAAAAAATTGAGTAATCCGCCTCCAAAATGTTAAGTCGTTAATTATAAAATCTCAATCAATTCACCAACTATTACCCCGATAATCCGATACTAATAAGCCAATAATTCATCGGTTCGGTTCGTTTAACGGTTATGGTTCGATTTTGAACAACCCTAAATAGTTGGGATATTATCGACAACCAAGCCTATGCAATGTGTTGCCCATTACCCTTTTGAACACTTCTTGAAAATGTTTCCCTTTTTCTCCTCTTTTTTAAGGTTTGTCTTCTTTTTTTTTTGTTCAAAAGATACATATTTATATTATATTAGAGATGAGTAGTACAAGAAACATTTAAAAACATAGAGAGTGACCCGAGGGGTTGACCACTTGACGGGTCATTACTAAGAGTGGGTCGGGGTAACTAATATTGCTACTAGTGGTTCCGTATTAGGGGGCAAACAAAAGGATGGTCCAAGAGAACGTTGCAAACAGAGCGAGGGTTGTGGATCTAGTGGCAGAACCCTTCTAACAAAAAGTTTTCCTGAGAAGTCATCTTCCAAAGTTGTTTGGACAAGGGTGGAGGTTGTGCAAAAACAATGATGTATGCAGTGCTATCCATGTTTCATCCACATTTTGCAAGTAAATCTGCTACTTGATTTTGCACCTTGTAAGTGTAACGTACAATAGGATCATCCAGTCGGGCGTGGAAAACCTGCAATCATTTATAATATAAGCATATAATTGTAGCGACTGCTTGGACATCGAGGTTCACTTCGAAAGGTTTAACCATTATTAATAACCAATTGCAACCCATGATAAAGTGCACGTAATTCAGTTTCAATACTCTCATGAGAGATATGATGCCCCGCAAAGCCCGTAAGCCAGTTGCCTGCGGAGTCACGTATAACACCACCCATCCCGCCCTGACCGGTGTCTAATCGCACTAAACCGTCAGTATTTACGTTGAAAGGATAGTGGTAGGGGGTCTCATTTAATGTGTAGTAGTGTACGGCTGGGTGAGGTTGTGGGTACACTCACAATATAGAAAAATTCCACTTCCATATTTAGGATATGTGAGGAGGAGAGCGATTTTTGAGCTAAACGAAATACCTTGGCATTTCGAGCTAGCCAAATATGCCATAGGCAGAAAGGTATGAGGATGGAGTTTGGGATATTGAGGGAGTTTGGAACATCAGCATGTACGATAAGTTGTTTTAGCCACTGAAGTGGATTATCCACAAGCCTAGTAAGTTCAGTAATTATCTGAAGCATGTTGAAATCAGACCAAAAGTGCGCGGTTGCTAGGCACTCGAGAAGGAGATGATGAATAGTTTTCGTATTTGTGTGACAGTGAGCACAAGTATCATTGTTGAGTATGTCGCGGTAATGGTAGTGTGCCGCAGGGGGTAGTCAATGATGACCGCAAAGCCAGAGAAAATGTTTGATTTTCGAAGGTATTTGTAATTTCTAAATCCACTTAAAGGAGTTATTAGTGGTTGTAGGGAGTAAATGATGGTAAAATAATTTTGTTGTAAAATTGACATATTGTGTGAGAACCCAAGCTTAAGAGTTAGGGGAAGATGTATTGGAAGGGATATGAACATTCAGAATATGTTGGAGTATTTGAGGTTGGCAGTTCAAAAGGGAGGAATGTGAAATCCCAATGGCCATTTGAGATAATATGTAGAGACATTATTGCTATCGACATGTCGTGGGAGTGGCCCCGTTATGGGATTACGAAGAGGCGTGGTGGAGGGTAGCCAAGAGTCGGTCCAAAAGTTGATAAGGGTGCCATTAGAAATTATCCATTGTATCCCTTGTTGGCAAATATGCGAACTAGTAGCCAAATTTTCCCAAATGAATAAGTCACTTGTGGTTATATTCATTCGGCGGTAGAAATATTTATGAAGACGTATGACAGCCCATAACGAGTTTGGTTGTTGAAGGAGTTGTCAAGTTTGCCTTGTGATTAGGGACTGATTTTTTAGGTGAATTTGTTGAATTCCCAGTCCACCTCGTGGCTTTGGAGTGGTAACTTTTTTCCATTTTAAAAGATGATTTTTCTTCCGATCTGGAGTAGTCTCCTATAGAAAATTACGCTAAAAATGTTTTAGTTGGCGAACAATGTATTGAATAAGTTTAATATATTGCATTATATGGTTGGGTAAGCTGTTAAGGGTAAAATTGATAAGAGTGGTGCGTTCCGCCATGCTAAGGAAGTTTGTTTTCCAACCAACAAGCTTAATTTTAAAATTGTAAATAAGGAATTAAAAGTCACGTTTGGAGGGGCGGGATGTAAGGATGGGAATCCTAGGTATTTTTCAAAGGAAGTTCCTTCATTTATTGGTAAAGAAGAAAGAATATTATCCTTAGGGGTGCAATTTTTAGCGAAAAAGATTTCTGATTTTTCAAAATTAATCTTTTGACCTGACGCTTGATTAAAATCAGTGAGGATATCAATGATAGTGTGGCAACTAGAGGCTGAAGTGGTGGGTGTAAGAATGATGTCGTCAATGAAGAAAAATGAGAAAGCGGTGGTCCATGACGCGATAAACGGATAGGCCGCCAAAGTTGATAATCCATTGCCATCTCTATTTTTCTAGTTAGTAGTTCCATACATAAGATAAATAAGTATGGAGATAGTGGGTCTCCCTGGCGAATCCCACGTGAGGGGTTGGAAAAAGAGGTGCGAAAACCATTGATAAGGATTGACAGGGAGGTAGAGGTGATGCAAGACATGATTAATTTAATAAGTCAAGAAGGAAAATTAAAAAATTTTAGTGCTTGACGCACAAAGACCATTCTATACGGTCAAAAGCCTTTTCAAGATCATAAGCTACATCCCCAATCTTCCTAAGTATCTCAAAAGGCCCAATGAACCGCAGACTCAGTTTCCCTTTATTTCCGAATATCATAACACCCTTCGTGGGTAAAACCTTCAGCAAGACCTTCTCACCAATCATATAGGATACATCTCGGACCTTCATGTCCGTATAACTCTTCTGCTTCGACTGCGCTGTACGGAATCTCTCATGAATCACCTTCTCCTTCTCCATTGCATCCTGAACCAAATATGTCCCTAACAATCTAGCCACCCCGGGCTCGAACCAACCAACTGGAGATCTACACCGTCTCCCAAACAAGGCCTCATACGGTGCCATCTGAATGTTGAACTGATAGTTGTTGTTGTAGGAAAACTCTACAAGCGGTAGAAACCGATCTCATGACCCTTCAAAATCAATAACATAAACGCGTAGCATATCCTCCAATAAACAAGAGAAAAATAGTAGTTATCATTGATAGAGATATGTTGCCACCTACAATTCACAAAAAGAAAGAAAAACATTCAAACCATGAGCAAAAACAAAAAGATAGAAAAATCCCTAATCTGGGTCACTCAGGTACTAGGCAAGTTCAGGAGACAGGAGCTAGGAGTCCTAAGGCTTGGAGGAACTGGAGGGTGGGTTGGGTTTGGGTTTGGAGAAGATTCAGCATGTTCTGAAGAATTCCATCATTCTTCTCCTTTTCTTTGGCAAGCTCAGATTTGAGACCATCCCTCTCAGTCTCCACTTCAACCACACGAGCCTTGAGCCTAGCTATTTCAGCATCCTTGGTTACACATTCCTGAATCAGAGCCCTAACTTTGCTATTGATGGGTGTCTTATAGGATGAACCGGGTTTATTTGGGATGGCATTGATTGGATAGTCACAAGCAAGAAAAGTGTTGATGCCAAAGTGTTCCTTGCTCGAGGCCATTTCCCATTTATTTAGAGGCACATTTAGCCTGTCCAGAACTGTGGTTAGAATAAAGCCATATGGAGTAGCATGAGCCTTGGAGCCATTTATGACCCTGTCTAGAAGCTTGATAATGAAGGCATGCCAGTTGATTTGCTTTCCTCTCTCAAGGCACTCCATAAGAACCAGATCCATGTAGTTAACAATGTGCCTTCTCTCCTGTCTGGGCAATAAACATTTGTTGACAAATTCAAACACAACCTTGTGCTCAGGCTCATTTCACTTTTCTGCATAGCCCTAGCTTCATGCACATCTTCTGAATCACAAAACCACTTGGTGATTTCAAGAGCAGTAGGGAGGTAGTCCAGACATGGCCACCTTTGCCTTGTATAGTCATCAAACCCTTCAGAGGGAATGTACAGGATCTCTCCCAGTTTCTCTGCATCAAACTGCACTTGGACTCCTTTCACCAGGCTGCTAACAATGCCTTCCTTGACCACAGCATTTGTCATAAATTCAATCAGCTCATTCCTGGCTAACCTACCATCCATTTGAAGGACCATGTCCTTCCACCCCTAAGCAGTTAAAACATTCACCAATCTCATTATTCCTGGTTCTACCAGGTCCTTTAACAGTCTACACTTTAAAAAATTTCTTCTGCCAAACATGGCAAGCTTATCCAGTTCCTTCTCATAATCATTTTCTTCTTCTTCTCCACTCCGGTCATCATCATCAGAAATCTTTGATTGTTTGGTTTTCACTGCAGATCTTGTCCTCCTGGCTAGTGTAGGTTCAACAGCCTCAGACACAGTAGAAGACTTTCTTGGAGGAAGTCTCGGGCTTTTTGGGCTTGGGGGTAGGAACCTTCACTGATGTACCCCTTTCTTGATAGACCAGTTCCATCTCCTATTCCTCAGCAACCTCTGAGGATTCTGCAATCTTTCCCTTTCCTTTATCCATTTTCTTTTTCTTACTTGCATCTAAATCCCTTTGTAGCTCAGCTTTACTCCGTTTCACACTGCTTCTTGTGGCTCTGCCCTTTGGCAATACAGAAACAGTAGGTGTTGGGGATGAAACCTTTCTTTTCTTGGAAGGCTTAGGAACATTTGGGGCTTTTGTTGTGGAAATTTTGCATTTCTTTGGTTCATAGATTGCCCCAACCTTTTTCAGCAGGTCTGCTAGAGTTTCTTCAGCAGATAAAACAGGTTCATCCCTTTGTGTGCTCAAATGAACCAACCCCTCAGCAGCTTCCCCAGAACCACTTCCCTTGACTTCATTCCACTCTCTTCTACCTTTTCATGTTCAACCACATAGATAGCAGGCACTACTCCTTTCCCAATTCCCCTCTCTTCACCACATGCACCCTCTCTCTCTCTTTCTTTTTCAAATTTCTTTTACTTCCACTCCTTTGTTTCTCAGGCAATTCAACATCCCTAATGGGTCTTACCAGAACAAACCTAGTCTCTAAGTTTTCAGTCACAGATGAACCTACCTTAGAAAGGGATTCTTGAGTCTTTTCAGAATTAGAAGACCCATGTCCTTCCCTCTCAGTTGCGGATTGATAGGATTAGAATCAGAACTGGAGTCTGAGTTTTGAACTTGGCTTGCTTTCAATCATTCATTTATGCCTTCCTCAGAGGCCCAGATACTATAGTCTTTCGAGCAAGCATTTTCACCCTTCGTAGTCTAGGTTTTAGATATGCACTGGGTGGAGTAGTTGAGGATGAATTTGAGGGAGATGGTGGTGGAAGAGTTCCAGGATTGTCTTGTGGGTTAGACATGATCGTTGGTTTCTTGAGAGAATATGGGAATTTTGGAGGAGAGGGTAAGTGAAAGTGAAGTAGAGTTTTTTACGGTTTGGAATTATGATGAAGGCAGGAGAAATGATGTGTATTTAAAGAAAATTACACATTTAATAAGTAACGACAGCCTTTTGCAGTGGTCAATTAGAGGTCTAATCAACCTGAAATTCCAGATTTTGAATGATTGATTTGGATTCCCTAGATATTAGGCAAATTTTACGGTTTAGAGTTATAGGCGGACGAAATTGGTTCAATGCTAACAGATAGATTTTTCTAGGAATTCAACACTTATAGGACTTCTGCTCATGATTGAAATATTAATCTTTCTAATTGTACAGAGTATAGAAACCATACCTTAGCTTTCATATGAACCCATACTGGTGAATCAGGTTCTTCATTTAGAACTCTCTTGAAAAGCCTTAAATGCCATAATAGAAAATTTTTGTAAGAGATTAGTGAGTTATATAAACACATGTCACAGGAGTATACTAATTAAAGTATGAAGCTGAGTAAGAATTAATCTAGATATTTACACATGTTCAAAATTCCTAGCCAAATATTTTTTTTTCATTTTTCATTTTTTTCACTGTGCATTCTGAGCTGGGCCTATTAGGTGATCTTAATCATCCCTAATTCTAACATGTTCCTCTTAAAGTTTTCTATATTCAGTGCTTTAGTGAAGATGTCAACAATTTGTTTATCAGTAGCACAAAATTATATGGAGATCAATCATTTCTCATAGTTATCTCTCAAGAAGTGGTGTCTAACATCTATGTGCTTAGTCCTCTTATGATGAACATGGTCCTTTGTCATACTCGTAGCACTAGTGTTATCACAGAATATAGGAATGCAACCAATTTCAATGCCAAAATCTACCAGCTATTGTTTGATCCATAGAAATTGAGCACAACAAGATGCAGCAGCAACATACTCAACCTCAGCAGTGGATAAGGCCACTGAATTTTGCTTTTTAATTGCCAATGATACAAGATATTATGAGCACGTAATTTTTGCCCTACATGAATTACTCCCATAAATTCAAAACAAAATAATTTCTTTCAGTATTTGCAATTTTATGGGTTTTCGTGGTATTTTTTGTTAATTGTTTATATTTGTTTGTGCATTCTAATTAGTGAAAAATACAAAAAAAAATATTGCATTTTTGCATTTAGGATTTAACTTTGAATTTTAGGATTAATTAGAAAATTACTTGTTTTATAAAAAAATGGAAAATCACAAAAAATAACTCATTTTTGCATTTTTGAGTTTCGAATTTTGGTAGTTTTTCTTTTAATTTGTTATTTTTATTTGTGGTAATTGTCATTTAGAAGTATTTTAATTTGGTAGGATAATTTTATTAGGAATTAATTTAGATTTTTAGTTTAATTTGAAAATAAAGGAAGGAATTAAATAAAGAAAATGTGGTCTTCTTTAATAAGAAACTCAATTTTGGGCCAAATCTAATTAAGACCACGAGCCCAGTCTCTTATTCTCCATACCTGTCCATATTGCAGGCCCAAAACCATCCTGACCCATTCCAGCCCCCTCCACACAAAAACGACATTGTTTTTCCTCCTTCCATTTTGATCCAACGGACCAGAACTGATTGCCCAACCCATATAAAACTATCCGAAATTAGGTCCCCCCTTCTCTCAGAACCTCCCCCCCACAACCCATCTCTCATCCTCCCCTTAACGCCGCCGTCTACCGCCCTAGACCGCCACCGGAAATTGCCTCACGACGGCGGCCGACCACCAAACACCCCCAAACTTACACCAAAGCTTCTCTTCCCCTTCCCCGTCATAAATCCACCACAAGTTCCATTCAAATCCCCCTGGAACTCGTCAAATTTCATGATCAAGGAGTGGAACCCTAGCGCCGCCCCAATTTCCTCGGTGGCGGTGTTACCACTAGTCATCCTCAAATCTTCACCACCGCCTTTTCTTCGCCTCAACATCCTCAACCCTAAACCGGTGGCCTTCGAAGCCTGACCGAGACCTTCGAGTCTCATCCCCAAAATTCAAGATCTTAGGATATTTTGAATTCAAATGCGAATCATGATTCGTGGTGGCCAGTTTTCCGTATGAAAAGCTTTGGCCAGTTCGAATCTTGGTTCGATTTTGAGGGATTTACCTGCGTCAGCTTAGGGGTCGTTCGTTGGGATTTCATGGCTTCACATTTTTTTCGGTTAGTGGTCCTTCTGTTTTTCTTCTGATGTTTTCTTTATTTTGTTTATTTGCTCATCACTTTTCTGCAGTCATAAGATTAGGTGTATGATTAGATTTAGGTCACTTTTTTAACGTGATTAGAATAGTTAATCTCTTGATTTCAATGTGCTAAAGTTAATTGTACTCTTTATCCGGTTAATTTCTTTGGAGTTTTGAACTTTGGGTTTACTTATTTGTGACCTATGGTCATTTGGACCACAACGGAGGCCCCAAGGCTGCAGAACAATGGCCCAAAGTTTGGGGTCAGGTTTAGTCCATTGGTTCATTAGAGTAATCAAGGGACGGTTGGGAGGGTGTTTTGGGAATTTGTTGAGGAAAATATCTTTGCACTTGATGTCAGAAGGTTCTAGTAGGGACCTTTGTGAAATTTCTTATCGTTTAGTTGCTTAACTTGGGTGGAAAGTCACAACTCTAAAGACCCCTAAAAAAAAAGTTAAAAGGGGGTAGGGTGTAAAAAATGAAACATAAGGCTGCCCTATTTGCGTTACCTATAAAGGCATGTTTTCTTGCTTTGAAAGGCAGCCTTTTACCCAATCTGAAATCTGAGAAAATTTTACTGGTCTATAGAGACTGAGAGGATAGAATTCTGAAAATACCAAAAAGGCCAAAAATTCCTACTATTCCATTGATACTGTCCCATTGAAAGTTTGAGTGATTTTTCAGAAAAGAAGTTCCTACTATGATATTCAATGGATTGATGTGTGGTTGTTGAAAGTTTTTTGATTCAAACTGGTTGAGGGTGAATCTTTCTTGGGTTTTCTTTGAGTTGATTTCCTGGGTTGAGTTGTTGGAACTAGCTGGGTTTTGTTGCTGATTTCTGCCTTGGATATTGTTGCTTCCTCACTTGTCCTTGTGTTTTTTTTATTCCAGGTGCACACTCTTGATCCTAAGCATGTAAAATGGCTTGTAAGGTGTTTGTGATGGAATACATGAAGAACTATGGCCCTTGCTGTTAGATATTAGACTTTCTTTTCCTTATGTAATTTGTTTCTTTCAAAATTTATGGTAATTCCCTTAGCTTAACATGTTTAATATGAAGTCCTGCTTCTGAGTTCTACGTTGGAATCATAATAGGGTTGTTATTAGAATATTGGTCTTCATGTAGTCAGCCCTGTAGATTTGGTTACTAATGAAGGGTCGATGGCCTTTGAATCCTTAATGCAGTTATGAATTTGAGTGTGTATGTAACACGAGGTTGGGGAGGTTTATAATTATTAGAATGCATAAGTATATGTTTGGTATGGACTCAGCTTTGAGTATGGGTATTTTACATTGGGCTTGAGCACTCATTAACGTTTTAAGTTTGGGAAGAATCTGATTTTTGTATATCACCTGTTCGAGGTAACTTCAATAGCATGTTAGTAGTGTGTTGTTAGCTCTTCTTGTGTATGTACTGGAGTCCTTAAGTCGTTAAAAACATTTTCAAATAAATTAGTTTATCATTTCTGGTTTGTCTTCTTTTTTGGGAAATTGTAGAATCATTATAGTTTGCTGAACTCGCCAATTTGAATCAAATGCTGCGTAGGTCGGTAATCGTTGGGTTGTAACTCTAAAGTGATGGATAATTAGTTTATTGTCATAATTGAAGTTATATTTCACCATAAAAATATATGCAATGATTTCAGAATGATTTTACACTTAACTCAAGGGATATTAGTATTTGTATAGCTCCAATTTTCTTGATGTTAGCTTGTGAAGAAACGTGCTTTGAGCTATCAACTTTGGCCCCAAATTGTGAATGTTCTTCTCCTCAGGCATCTGATCGTTGTCATGGGGGTTTGACATGGGACCCTCTGTGAAGTCTGGCTCGCCCATGACTCAACGATAGTTTTCTTTTGGGCTTTGGGGGTAATTTGTTGTAAGGCCCACAGTTTTACCTCTCAATGCCATATTGAACTAGTGGGTTTCCTGCTAAGCCCAGTCCAATTCCTGAAATTGAGAGTTAGTCTTCACTTAGTATCATCGATCGAGGTGTGCCATGAAACAAAATTGGATAATGAATGGCCCTCGCGAGTTAGTTTAGAGACCTTCAAGTTAAAAATAAATTGAGGTGCGCTGCACTAAACAAAATCATATATTGCGTGGCCCTAATCATTTCTATAAAATACTTAGAACTCGAGGTGTGCCATTTAGCTAATTCCATGGCCCTAGCAAAGTTGCAAACGCATACTTTCTTTAGGCGCGTGTTTAATAATATTACTTTCCTAAACTCTGGTGCATATTTATGTGACCCAAATCCAAATCCCAACGAAGTTAAAATATGTCAAAAATCACTGGTGGATTTATGTGACGTGGTTCGAGACGTGTTTTAACGGCGTTTCAATCTTCTTAATTAAAATAAATAAAAGCGGTTAAAAGTTAAAATTTGCACATAAGTTCATAACTGTTTAAAATCAGATAATTCAAGCCGAATATGACAGTTGAGCTACCGTTCTAGAACTACGGAACCAGGAAATGCCTAACACCTTCTCCCGGGTCAACAGAATTCCTTACTCGGATTTCTGGTTCGCGGACTGTTAAACAGAGTCATTCTTTTCCTCGATTCGGGATTCAACCGGTGACTTGGGACACCATAAATCTCCCAAGTAGTGACTCTGAATCTTTTAATCATAAATCCCGTTTTGATTGTCCTTTAATTGGAAAAACTCCCTTATTATACCCTTCCGGGGATGTAGTAGGAAAAAGGAGGTGTGACAGACATGAACCAAGAAAGTGATCCATACCTGAGGTGCTTTTCCTATCCACAAGGAAACCTGCATAATCAGCATCAGCATATCCTACTATATTGAAATTACTACCTTTGGGATACCAAAGACACAGATCAGTGGTGTCTTTCAAATATCTTAGTATCCTCTTGACTACAGTCAAGTGAGACTCTTTTGGATTAGCCTGAAAGCGAGCACAAAGCCCTACACTGAAAACAATGTCAGGTCTGTTAGTAGTAAGATATATGAGTGAACCAATCATACCCCAATACAACTTCTGATCAACTGATGAACCAGGTTCAACAATGTCTAATTTGGTGGTAGTTACAATGGGGGTATCTATTTCCTTTAATTCATCCATTTTAATTTTTTTTATCAATTCTTTTGCATATTTCTACTGATGGATCATGGTTCCATTTGGGCTTTGTTTGATCTGTAAGCCTAAGAAAAAGTTAAGCTCACCCATCATACTCATTTCAAACTCACTCCCCATTAATTTCGCAAAAAACTTGCTTAGTTTATCAGTGGTGGCCCCAAAGATTATGTCATCAACATATATTTGTACCACAAGGAGATCCTTACCTTTTTCCCTTAAGAATAGGGTACTGTCAATTTTACCTCTATTATAGCCATGTTCAAACAGGAATTTGGACAATCGTTCATACCATGCTCTAGGAGCCTGCTTGAGTCCATAGAGAGCCTTGTCTAATTTGTACACATGCTCAGGACATTCCTTGCTCTCAAACCCTGGAGGTTGTTTCACAAACACTTCTTCTTTTAGGTAGCCATTCAGGAAGGCACTTTTGACATCCATCTGATGGAGAGCGAATTCCATGTGTGTTGCAAAGGCTATGAGGAGTCTTATTGCCTCTAGACTTGCAACTGGAGAAAAAGTCTCATCATAATCTATACCCTCCTCTTGGCTGTAACCTTGGACCACCAGTCTTGCCTTGTTTCTTGTAACTGTTCCATCTTCATCAAGTTTGTTTCTGAAGACCCATTTTGTGCCAATAACTAATCTGTCCTTGGGTCTTGGAACTAGATGCCAAACTTGACTTCTTTCAAACTGATTGAGTTCATCTTGCATTGAATTCACCCAATATGCGTCCTGCAAAGCCTCAACAACATTTTTAGGTTCAATAATAGATAGGAAGGCATCAAAAACACATAGATTCTTAAATTGTAATCTAGTTTTGACTCCAGATGTTGGATCGGTGATTATGTTCTCAATAGGATGAGAACTTTGATACTTGTAAGGTTTCACAACCAACTAGTTTCTGCTAGATGTTTCTCCCATGCTCTGTTGCTGAGGAACAAGGTCATGAACAGGTTCTTTTATGGAATTAGTTTCAATTCCTCTTTGATTAGTTCATCCCCATGTCAGGTTGCCGTGGATGGAAGAACATGTTCCAACACATGTTCCTTCTTTTGGTGCCACTTTAACTTGTGCTGAGACTTCAGTCAAGTCCTTTATCAGTCCAAAGGCTTCATCTTCATGTTCCTGTCTCTCAGAAAGAATGTTAGTTTCATCAAACACTACATGCACACTTTATTCTACACTACATGCACACTTTATTCTACACACAAAGTTCTTTTATTGGACACTTTATATGCTTTGCTATATGAAGAATATCCCAAGAATACTCCCTCATCACTTCTGGTATCAAATTTACCTAGGGAGTCTTTTCCATTATTGTGCACAAAGCATTTGCATCCAAATGCCCTAAGATGGGATATATTTGGTTTTCTCCCTTTAAGTAACTCATAGGGAGTCTTCTCTACAAGAGGTCTAGTCATGCATCTATTGATAATGTAACATGCAGTATTTACAGCCTTTGTCCAGAAGCTGTGAGGCAGTTTACTAGAAAGAAGCATAGTCCTAGTCATGTCTTCAAGAGTCCTGTTCTTTCTTTCAACTACTCTATTTTGTTGAGAAGTCCTAGGGGCAGAGAATTTAAGATCTATACCATGCTCATCACAGAATTTAGCAAACTTAGCATTTTCAAATTCAGTTCCATGATCATACCTAATGGATGCAAGTTGATTACCTAGTTGTTTCTGAGTTTTTCTAACAAAAGCAGTAAACATGTCAAATGCTTCATCTTTAGTTGTTAAAAATAGTACCCAGGTAAATCTAGAATAATCATCAACAAGTACCATCACATATTTATTTCCATCTCTGCTCAAGGTTCTAATTGGACCACAGAGATCCATATGAACCAGTTCCAACGTCTTGGTTGTGCTTACCACTTTCTTGCTTTTGATGGATGATCTTACCTGCTTCCCCCTTGCACATGCCTCACAAACTTTGTCTTCCTTGAACTTGATGTTGGTAGCCCGATCACCAAGTCCTTAGAGACTAATTTGTTTAGATAATTCAGATTAGCATGACCAAGTCTTTTGTGCCACGGGAGGGGATCATTATCCAAAAAGATTCTCCACACGCCCATAACTTGGGGCTACACATCCAGTCGCAACAGAAATCGAACACTTAATAGTTCATCTATTATCTAGCAGACTTCCTTATCGCTGCCAAGTCATATAGATACATCTCGCAGTACTAACATACTCATCGCATAGCTATCCAACCACCATTCCCGCTAATAGGGACCATAGTGAACACATAAGTTCAAAAAACTTACTTACACAATCAATACCTCGGTGCTCAAGCCATAGGAAAAGATCCGGCCTCAAGTCCTCCAGACTGGCCCAACATATACTCACAGAGATTACATCTTGCCCCTTGATCGGGGAATCACAAGCCATCAGGGCACATATGATACTGAGCGCTCATGCGCATACAAACACATGAAAGGAATTTCAAAAGTTTCTTTTCAAGCTGAATTAAAGACGCACGATAAGAATTCAAGAATGTAAAGTTTTTCTAAAGGTTATGCAGCCTCTCGAGGAGAAATACAGACATCTCCGTACCGATCCGCGAGACTCTACTAAACCTGCTCATGACTCGTGAGACCTAGTAACAAAGGCTCTGATAACAACTTGTCATGACCCAAACCCCGTGCTGGTCATGATGGCGCCTCTCGTGAAGACAAGGCCAGCCAACTAACCCAACTCGTCTCTTTCCAAAAATAGTTAAGCATAAATGAACAAGAAAAATATGACTTAATAATATTAATTAACGAAATTACAACCCAACACAGCCCTAATCGGGATGTCACAAGTCACGAGCAACTATCAGAATATATCTGCCACTACAAGTCTGAAATATACAATAGGACTGATAAAACAGAGGAGGAACATGCGGTGCTGCGAACATTGGCAGTCACATCACTAATCTCCATTAACTTAGCCTCTGATCAGCTAAAAACCCGCTACCGGGTGAACAAATTCCTACATCTGCACACGAGGTGCAGGGAGTAAAGTGAGTACTCTAACTCAGTGAGTAATAAAGGTAAATAATAACTGAGCAGTAAGAAATCATGTAAAACAACCAACATGCTGATAGAAGTAGGGTACAATCCTTGAGAAAACAGTGAAGATGTGAAATCTTTGGAAACATCTTGGCTCAGTTTAAATCTCTTTTGAAAATGATCTTTTCAATAGTTACGAAAATGATTTCAAAACAGTTAGTGCTGATAAGCACAGAAAAATCTGCCCCTCGGGCACAAATACCGTAGTATGACAGGGAAAAAGACAAATAAATATGCATGATGAGCACATAAAAGTTTGTCCCTCGGGCAATATCTCAAAACAGTACCAGCCCCTCGGGCTCACTCTCAGCAACACTCTCAACCCCTCAGGCTCTCTCTCTCTCTCAGATCGCTCTCAAAACAGTATCATATAGTAACCGCTGTGGCGTGCTGCCCGATCCACATATCGCACGACGTGCAGCCCGATCCATATCTCGCTGCGGCATGCAGCCCGATCCATATGGGTACCTGCGCTCACTGTGGGGGTGCAGACTCTGGAAGGGCCCCTTACGGCCCAAGCGTAATATCAAGCCACCTCGTGGCATATAAAACAAGGTCTGAAAACCTTCTCACATCACACTCGAGGCCTGAAAGCCTCCTCACATAACACTCGAGGCCTGAAAGCCTCCTCACAATACACTCGAGGCCTGAAAGCCTCCTCACAATACACTCGAGTCCTGAAAGTCTCCTCACAATACACTCGAGGCCTGAAAGCCTCCTCACATCACGCTTAAGGCCTGAAAGCCTCACTCAGTCCAGAAAACATCATAAGCCCCTCGGGTATCAATAAAATTGTAGTGCTCAGCCCAAACAACAATGAAAATATCAATTTAAGTCTCAAAATTCATTTAAAGTGGCTGAGTTTGTCAAACAGTATAATCAACAAGACTAAGTACAAATAATGTATCAAAATAGTGAGGAAACAGTGATGACAATTCCTGAAGGATTCAAATAATCGGCATCAAGCCCAAAACATGGCAATAAGCCCAAATCATGATGATAACCAAAACAACTTAGTCAAATACGCCGAAAAATATCAAATGAGACGGACCAAGTCACAATCCCCAGTAGTAAACAACCCCGCGCTCGCCATTAAGCGTGTGTTTCACCTCAATATAGCACTACATTGTGCAAACCCGGGGTTTCAAACTCTCAGTATATCATTTACAATCATTACTCACCTCAAACTGGCGAAATCTCTAGCTCGCGATGCCTTTGCTCCTCAATTCGGCCTCCACGCGCGTCGAATCTATCCGAAATCAAAGCGAATACATCACAATATGCCAATGGGACAATACCCAATCGAAAACAACCAAAAAATAGCAAAAATCTCGAAATTTGCAAAACCCGAGCCCCGGGCCCACTTCTCTAAAAATCGCAAAATTAACATCATCGGATTTCTTATCTCGTCACGAGTCTATACTTACCAAAAATTCCCAAATCTGAGCCCAAATGACCCATCAAATCCCTCTTTAGAGGCCTCTTAAACTCAAGCCCTAATCCTCCATTTTTGCCCTTTAGTTCCTTCAATTACAGTCCTAAATTCATGAAATACAACCATAGGATGGAGTTTTAGGTTCAAAATTCCCTTGATGAAGTCTCATGATCCCTCTCTTTATAATCGCTCAAAAAGCTCCAAGGTCGAAGGCAACAATGGTGAAATAACCCAAAATTGCAAAATGAAATAACATATATGGCCTGCAAGACATTTTCGCACCTGCGACTCACCAACCGCTTCTGCGGTACCGCTTTTGAGGTTAATACTCCGCTTCTGCGAAAATCAATTAAGCTGGCCACATCTGCATCTGCGATCACTCTTTCGCATTTGCGGTTACACATATGTGGCCCCAACAACCGCATTTGCGGTCCCTGACTTACCTCTTAATTAAGCTTCTGCGGCTAAATTCCCGCATCTGCGGCATCGCAGATGCGGTCACCCTACCGCTTCTGCGGTCTCAGCACATCTGCCCCTCTTTCGCTTCTACGATGAATCACCCGCATCTGCGGTCCACCAACCGCAGATGCGAAAATACCAGAAGCCCAAATCCTTCAGGTGCAACCAAAATTCCAATTCCTCCGATAACCATCCGAAATCCCCCCCAAGGCCCCCGGGACCTCAACCAAAAGTACCAAAACCTCTTAAAACATTATTCGAACTTGCTCCAATCATCAAAACACCTCAACTAACACCAAAATCATCAAATTACATCTATTTCAAGCCTAAGTTCTTCAAAACTTCCGAAACATGCATTCCATCAAAAACCTAACCAATTTACCTCCGATCAACCTGAAATTTTGCACACACATCCAAAATCACCTAAAGAAGCTACAGGAACTCTCAGAATTCCATTCCGACCCTCGGATCAAAATTTCACCTATCAACGGGAATTCGCCAAAATACTAACTTCGCCAATTCAAGCCTAATTCTACACCGGACCTCCAAAATCAATTTCGATCACACTCCTAAGTCACAAAACCATCCCTAGAAGCTAACCAAATCATAAAAACTCCAATCCGAGCTCATATGCAAATAAGTCAGCTCTTGGTAAAACCTCTCAAATTTAAAGTTTTCAACTGGACCGTTTCTTTCAAATTCATTCCAAATTTTTCTGAGAACCAAAACCAACGATCTATATCAGTCACAATACATAACACGGGGCAAGTCATGCCCGAGAACTGGCGATCGAAGCACAAAATCTCAAAACGACCGATCGGATCGTTACAACAAATGATATGATATATGTGGGATCGGGTTGCACATCGCAACATATATTATTATTATTATTATGTGGGATCGGGTTGCACGCTACAATGGATATTGTTATTATTGTGTGTGATCAGATTGCACGCTGCACCAAATTAATATGTTCTAATTGTTGTGACAGTAATGTTATCCTAAATTGTTATTCTCATGGTGCGTTCTATGTTGGAACTGTTTATTGGTTGGAAGATTATTTTTTTCCTTAGATCATTTCACTAGTATTTGATCATATTTGGTTGACCATTGTTAATCCAGTATTGAGACGATAATGATTTTTTTGTGCGAGTCATGTATTTTACGTGGTTTGTTATGTTACTCTAATTTTCCAATGTGTGCCTCCGCTATTACTTGGTAAATTAAATATCAAGTTGAATTTTCTTACACAGGGTCATTATCTCATATTCTGTTGAGTTATTGGTAATATAATAATTTTTAATAAAAGAATTATCAACATGCCTTATTCTATGTATCTCTTAAGATAGAACTCGTTATCTCACTCGGTACCTTACTATTTTTTATGGTTATCACATTTTACTTTAATTGGATCCTGAAGTTTAACTCATAACCATATTGATGTTTACTTTACTTAAAATTGTTATCACATCTTATTTCTAACAAATTCTATATTTAACTCGTTAATTTAACTGAGTTTTTATTTTGTTTAAATACGATATTTTTACTTTATCTTATTAATTTCTAAACTACACCCATCTGATACTCTATTTGCACAACGTGCCGTTTATTTTACTTGATTTTAATCCTAAAATAAATATATTCTCTCATTAGACACCTCGTTTTATTCAAGATTGTTACTATGCTTTATTGTGTTTAAATATATCTCTCGATCATCTTAATTGATATTGTGGGCACAAAGTTCCATACGTGCAAGATTTAGAAATTGTGGATCATGATTTGTGATTTTGAGGATTGGAACCTCGAGGTAAATCTTGTTTCAAGTCCATGCGTTGAGAATGTTATGATTAATTGAGTTATCTATTTTTCCTTATTGAGTTCGTTCATATCCCATCGGTATTCTGATTATGCTGCTAATTTGTTATCTGTCTACTTCTTGCTGGCATTAGAGTTTCCATTTATCTTTGTCGTTAGTAGTAAATTATAATCCTTCTATTGTTAGTTTTATGTTATATCTTGTAGAGGTTTCTACGTCTGGTAGGTGTCTTGACCTGGCCTTGTCACAACTCTACTGAGGTTAGACTTGATATTTACTAGGTACCTTTAAGGTGTACTCATGATATGCTTCTGCACATTTTTGTGCATTTTCAGGTACTTTTGATCATGTTGTTGAAAGTTGTGTCTACGCGGTTGGAGACTTCAAGGTATTCTTGCTTCACGTTCGCAGGCCTCACAGTCACCTTGAGTTATCTTCTCATTACTGTTTATCCTTTTATCATACAATTTGTATTAGAGGTTTTAGTACGTTTCTGTAGAGCTTATGACTCAGTTTCACCTAATTTTTGGAATGTTGTAATGTGATTTTGAAATGGAGTTATTGTAAGACTTATTAGCTTTATTTCATGATTATAGTCTTTATTTATGTAATATTTTCTTGTTGTTAGGCTTTCCTAGTCTTAGAAACTAGGAGCAATCACGACATCCTAAGGTAGAAAATTAGGGTCGTGACACTAACTTATCGACATGTGTTTTGTAAATTCAAAAGACAAAAACTTGATTTGGTTTATTTTCTATTATTCCTCTTAAATCTCTTTTAATGATAAGATTTTATAAAAGAGTTAAAATATGTGCTACGAGATACCCATCGACATCATGTCTTCTCTTCCCATGAAAGGAATAAGCATCCCATTTATCTCTTTTAAATACTTTTATCAATTATTTTCTTGATAAAACATGATTATTTTTTTAATTTTAGGCAATAAAAATTTATCGAACAAAAACAAAGGTTAAAATCTGTGCTAAAAGATACTTGTCAGCATCATGTCTTCTCTTTCCATAAAAGAAAAAAAGCATTCCATTGATCTCTTTTAATTACTTTTATCATTTCTTTATCTTGATAAAATATGATTATTTTTTAATTTTAGAAAATAAAAATTTATCAAACATAAATTACTAGAGAAATCTGAAATAAGTCTACGATAACAAAAAAGATAAATACTTCGTAGGTTGTGATACTAATTAATATAATTAGCACAAAATGATAATGTCCAAGAGAATTTTAACAAAAATAAACTTCCTAGGGTCCGCGTATGTGTAGTTTAAATCTAAAAAGAATTTCAGGCTTAGATTATTTGCAATTTAACCTTAACTAAAAGTCGACTAATTTTTCAGGAATATTTTTAGATGAAATTTTTTTATAGAACATAAAATACTTGAGAAAAAGTCGGTAACAAAGAAGAAAAAAAGATCAGTACTTGGGTCGTTGTCATACCAATTAATATAGAGGAATTTTTAGAAACAAATATTGTTTAGTGACTAGTAATGTCATATAGCTACCATATACATAATTACTTCCTATAACTACTATTTAGTCGATACACGACTGTATTTGCTATATTTGCACTACTGTATTCATGAATACAGTAGCGGAATCACCTAAAAGAAAGGGAAATCCAATTGTTTAATAGCGCAAAGAGGAATCAATTAGTGTGTATCACTCCTAAACTATCTTTACAAAATATATTCTAACAGCCTCATTATCATCCCATTATTAGCATATTTTTTCAGACGCTAAACACAAAATATAGCATTGTGTTCAGCTTCAACAAAACACAATCTACAGAGCTTCAAAGAGACAAGCAATTTTTGTGGAGTGTTTTCGAGGTTTTGATTTGACCGTCCTTGATAGGATTTTTGTGATGACCTGATAGGTCATCTAGAGTTTTAAACCTTAATTACATATTTCGAAGCCTCCAATAGCTTCTTTAAGCCTTCGTAGATTAGCATGTGCAATTCGGGTATTTTTCCAGAAGTCTTTTATGTTAAAAATTGATAAAATATGAAATTCTCCTTCAAAAAAATCTATTTGAATTGTCTTCAGTCAATGTTTTGAGAAAACACACCCGGATCTTTATTTTGACAGTTTCGATAGGTCTGTATCATGATCTGGGACCTGGACGTATGCACAGAATTGAATTCGTAGGTCCCCATGGCCATTCATGAAATGAGAGATAGATATAGCCGGGCTGCTACCACCAGCTCCCGAGAAGGTAAGACTTCTCTTACTTTTAACTGATTATTTCACAAACTGAATTCAAGCAGGTCGGTAGCAAAAAATCGACGAGCGCGAAGTGGTCGATTTCCTGTTAGAGAACATAATTATCCGGTTCAAAATACCGAAGGAGATTGCCTGCGACAACGGGCCACAGGTCATAGATATAAAGGTCACAAAATTCACTGAAGACTTGAAAATCAAAAGAATCACATTTTTGCCATATCGGTCGAGCGCAAATGACCAAGAGGAATCAACAAATAAGGTGATTATTCAAAACCTCAAAAAGATATTGGGAAGAAGCGAAAGGCAAGTGGCCCGAAGAGTTACCGGGAGTGCTATGGGCATACCAAACAATGGCCAAGTCAAGCACGGGAGACCTTTCTCCCTCGCATACGAATTAAAAGCTCTGATCTCTGTGGAAGTAGGAGAACCGATCTTGAGTTACTTTCGGGCAGACGAAGAGACAAATAACGAAGCATTGCTAGTCAAACTGGAGTTGCTTGACGAACGCAGGGACTTAGCGCACATAAGAATGGTGCCCAAAAAAAAATAATGGAAATCGAAGGGCCAATCTCCACTATTTCAAAGTGGGAGACTTGGTTTTAAGAAAGGTGACTCAAAACAAATGGGAGCTTAACACATGAAAGTTGGGTCCGACATAAGAAGCCCCCCCCACCCATCGGGTTTCAGCTGTCACCGGGAAAGGATCATACAAGCTAGAAAACCAAGATGGAGTCAAATTGACGAGCAACTAGAACGTGACCCACCTCAAAAGGTATTTTTGCTTATGAGCATTGCTTATACTGAAAGTATGTGTTGCACTCTTTTTTCCTTCGTTCAGTTTTTGTCCCAATTGGATTTTTTGGAAAGGTTTTTGACGAGGCAGCAACAGACAGCATACTACGAAGGTAATGCCACTGGCCGAAATAAAACTTTTAATGACAAGGCACTACGGGACAGTTAGATAGTCTTTGGCTCGATAGCAAAGTTCCTAATGAGAAATGAAGCTTGCTATCGAACCTAAGGCTATTGAACCGTTCACGAATGATCAATCTCTTCAAGACACTGGGGTGGTTAGATAATCTTTGGCTTGGTAGCAAAGTTATTAACGAGAAACGAAACTTGTTATTAGACCAAAGATTATCCAACCATTCACTAGTGGAATCCTCAAATGAGAAAGACTTCCAGTGTTCCAATTTGCATTCTTCGTATTCGAACACTGGGGGAAATGATATGAGAACACATCAATCTTATTGCCACAGAAACTTGGACTATGAAATCCATGAACAAAATGTCTCATCGGGACCAGGGACTGCATAGCTAGCCCCGTAGTAATAAGTTGTACAAATTAGCTACAAGTAATGGTAATTTTTTATCACGCTCAACTGAGCCTCGCAAAAGAATATGCGGCCGTTGCAAATATAATATGAGTATTATTGCCCAGAGTCGAACCACAGGGAACTAACTTATCAATCATTACTATCAGATTTACTAAATTCACACAATCTGTTTTTCCAAACTTTTTGATTCACAGTGGTTGATTTTCTAACAACTAAAGACTGAAAGTAATTAACAGCTGAAAATTAACTAAACTTGATGTGTAAACAGTAGGAATAAGGTCTAAGGTAATGGTTTCCCCCGTTGGTAATTTCCTTGGTTATATATGTCTTATAACTATGATTTAATTATCTCTATCAATCATGAACGCTCCAGCTATCATATATCTTTCTCAAGTAAGTATGATAATTTACTAGACGTACTCTCTCAAGCTACGCTAGCTAAATTCTCAATACAGTTCACTTAGATTGCACCCGAGGTATCATTATCTCTAATCCAACCTCAAAACCCTCGGTTATGACTCGCGTCTATACTCCGGGAGTGATGTTGTTCATACAATCACCTAAATATGCACTCTCTCTCAACTAGATACATACTAAATAGGAACAAATAATTGAGGGTCCTTTCAACTAACCACAATCAAAACATGCATGAACAAATAGAGATTAACAACAAATCCAACTATATTAATAAAACAACCAAGTCATTCCCAACGGGTTCCACCAAAATCTTAGATTAAGGTATTTAGCTACTCATAACAGTGGGGAAATAAACTATGAAAAGATTCATAATTGTAAATTGCAAGAAAATAAGAGAGAATAAGAACAATGATGTTTTGGGTGATATCTCACACTTGTTTCTCTTCCAAAAAAGTCTCCAAAATAAGTCTAACCTAGCCTTGGGCGAGTTTCCTACGTATTATAAGGATTTTACAAAAGCTTTCCCGAGTTGACACTTTGACCCCTCAAATTTCTGGGCTTTGCACGTTCCACCGCAGCCGCGGCATCAACCGCGGACGCCTATGTTGTAAACCGTGGCGCTGACTGTGGCTCTGACCGCGGGAAGCATTGAAGGGTATTTTTTTTCTCCGCGTTACTTCTCCCATTTGCTCTTTTGCATTCGGGTGCTTCTTGAGTGGGTGATTTCTTCACGTTTTTGCCTCCAAACACTTCATTTTTGCTTGCTCACATCTTGTATTTCCTGCGAAACCAAATAACATCAATTAAAGCATTTTATTGGCAACTTACATTACAAAACAATAACAAAGCATGGGTAATTATGGCATAATGGAACGTGCAAAGCCCAGAAATTTGAGGGGTCAAAGTGTCAACTCGGGAAAGCTTTTGTAAAATCCTTATAATATGTAGGAAACTCGCCCAAGGCTAGGTTAGACTTATTTTGGAGATTTTTTTGGAAGAGAAACAAGTGTGAGAGATCACCCAAAACATCATTGTTCTTATTCTCTCTTATTTTCTTGCAATTTACAATTATGAATCTTTTCATAGTTTATTTCCCTACTGTTATGAGTGGCTAAATACCTTAATCTAAGGTTTTGGTATAACCCGTTGGGAATGGCTTGGTTGTTTTATTAATATAGTTGGATTTTGTTGTTAATCTCTATTTGTTCATCCATGTTTTGATTGTGGTTAGTTGAAAGGGCCCTCAATTATCCGTTCCTATTAAGTATGTATTTACTTGAGAGAGAGTGCATATTTAGGTAATTGTATGAACAACATCACTCCCGGAGTATAGACGAGAGTCATAACCAAAGGTTTAGGTTGGATTAGAGATAATGATACCTCGGGTGCAATCTAAGTGAACTGTATTGAGAATCTAGCTAGCGTAGATTAAGAGAGTGCGTCTAGTAAATTATCATACTTACTTGAGAAAGATTTATAATAGCTGGAGCATTCACGATTGATAGAGATAACTAAATCATAGTTATAAGACATATACAACCAAGGAAATTACTAACGGGGGAAACCATTACCTTAGACCTTATTCCTACTGTTTACACATCAAGTTTAGTTAATTTTCAGCTGTTAATTACTTTCAGTCTTTAGTTGTTAGAAAATCAACCATTGTGAATCAAAAAGTTTGGGAAAACAGATTGTGTGAATTTAGTAAATCTGACAATAGTGATTGATAGGTTAGTTCCATGTGGTTCGACTCTAGGCAATAATACTCAGATTATATTTGCAACGCCTGCATAGTCTTTTGTGAGACTCAGTTGAGCGTGATCAAATTTTGGCGCCGTTACCAGGAAATTAACGGTGTTATCAATTACAATTGAAAGAAATACAAAAATTCTAAGTGTAGTCAGTTTTCTCTATACCAATCTTTTCATTGAAATTCTAAAGTTTGAAATCTTGTGGAAATCAGGTGTACGCCTAGAAATTCTACAAGGACTGGAGAACTACTAGAAGGACTTTCACACCCCGAGAAAATATTCAGGGCATTGAACCGTGCCAACAAAGGACTTCAACAACCTCAACCAACACACCAACTCAAATTTGACATGGGTGACGTAAACGACGCTAACGGAAACATCAGGAATGAGAAAGCTGACTTATATGTCAGAGAAGTGGCACCTCTTATGCCCTAGGCTGCACTTTATGACTAGGCACATCCTACAACTGACAATCTGTCCACTGCCATACACTACTGGAAAATGGCAGAATTCCGACCATCAAAACGGTCGAAAATCGGTCGAAAATCACGAATTTCCGATTACTTTCCGACCGAAATTGGTTGGTCGGAAAATAGCTGGTCAGAAATCAATTTCTGACCGAATCTGTCGGTGATGTCCGACCAAAGTTGTCGGAACGTTCAAAAGGCCAAACGACCAAATATTCTCAAACTTCCGACCAAAGTGGTCGGAATTTACCGACCGAATCTGTCGTAATAATATAAATAAAAATAATTATTTATTTAAAATTAAATAATAAAAATATATAATTTCCGACCGAATCGGTCGGAAATTAATAATTAAAAAATAAATTTTATTTAATTTCCGATGAAATCCGTTGCAAATCAGTCAGAATTTTCTGTAAAACTGGGCAGAATTCTGCCCAATTTTGAGCTAAACCACCTGTCAAATTATTACAATACAATATCACCAACAATACCAACCATTAACACAATCTAAACCAATAATACCAACCATTAACACAATCTAAACCAATAATACCAATCATTAACACAACTTAAACCAACAATACCAAGTATTAAACCTAACTATTTTGGGCATAAAAACATCAAAATAGTAGCCAACATTCAATGTTAAAAACAAAAACATAAAGTTGTCTCTCACCATCAAGTTTACTGATTAACCAAAACATCACAACTAAACTACTACACATTATATTCAGTTTATTAATCCTCATCATCAAATAGATTATGCCCATGTTTTCTCATGAATTTTGCATCTTAACAAATGTTCCGAATTGGGAGTCCAATTGTTTCGTCAAATCACGAATTTTCTTTCTCATATCTTCCACAATGAAGCCATATCATCAGGTATTGGTTGAGTTGAAGGAGGCTGAATTTGTTGCCATTCGTCCACCCTTTTATGATAATCTTCCTGAAATGAAAACACAACTATTATGTAAACAAACTAATATTAATAATTCATAAATAAGTATGAAGTTAGTATTTTACATATGTGTCTTATGGATGCGTTTTCACCCAGTGTTCTCTTGTACCATCCTTCTTCTTTTTCTTATGCGTCTCCTCGAAGACCTCAGCGTGATCCATATCTCGCCCTCTTTTCTTTTCCTTCATAATAAAAAGTATGAGTTAGACATTACAAATATAAAATTTTATATGTAAAACCAAGAAATTTTTTATAAGTAATTACCAATCTTAGTTTATGGGCCGCTAAGCTAATCAAAACTCGAAAATACTATTTATTTCATTTTGATATTGAGGATGCCATGTATACTTTGTCTGCATTATAAAAAATATAACATTAGATGAAAACAATAATTATTTAAATAAATGTAATCAATTTTAAACTAAATTCATTTTACATTTGCTCTCTGATATTGTACGTTATCTGTCCCCAAGAATTCTACGGCTCATGATAAAATAGTTTCATAGAATCCACAATCAAATGTGTAGAATGAAAGGATGGCAAAAACCTGCATTAAAATTAACATATATATAATTAATAAACATCAAATAAATTCAAATATTTGGGATCTACAATAACAATTGTGCAAAAACAAAAATCGATTAATCTACAACAATAATTTAATAATTTAATGGATGAAACTGATAATAGATTTTAATTAAGCTTAATTCCATGAAAGTCAAAAGATATTAAAAAAGTTAGGAGTAAGACATATTGTCAAAAGTAGTCAACTAGCACTAAGAGTTTTAAAACATTATTCATACTTTCTCCTCTTAAAATTAGTACCCTCCCCAATATAATTAAATTAGATGAATTGCTATATATGTAACAACTTTACAAATTAGTTAGCAAAATTATTTTGTTAAATAACTCCCAACTTAGTAATGTTATCCCCAAATTAGTATGTAATTTACCAACATATAACTTTAACATATAAATTTAATTTAGCAATATATGACTCTAAATTACCAATATATAACTTCAACATATAACCCTAAATTACCAACATATAACTTTAACATATAACTCTAAATTATCTACATATAACTTTAATTTAACAACTAACAATAGTCATAGATTTACTTTAGCTAATATCAATAAATTTTTACAAACCAAACTAGGAGCAATTAAACAAAATCAGTATATTTGTTTTAAAAAATAACAAAGAAGGGTGAGGAAAACTTACCTGCCAGTGAAGGGTCGTCGACGGATCTGCAGTTGAGCGTCGACACCCGCGAGTTCTGCTAGTTGATGGCTGCAGCGGATTTGGGTGGGGGGAAGTTTGAGTGAAAGAGAGAAGAGAGAAGGAAGAAAAGAGGGGAATGAAAAGAATGGGTAACTGGAGGGCTTTTAAAAAAAACTTTCCGACCGATTCGGTCGGAAATTTGGTCAAAGTAGTCAACCCTCGTTTTACTAAAAAATGGCGACAGAATCGGTCGCTACTTATTATTACTATTTTAATTTTTTTTTTAATTATTTCCGACCGAATTGGTCGCTAACAGCGACGCGGATTTTTTCGCCAAAGATTACGACTGATATAGACGGGATATTAGTCGTAACTATTATTAAAAATTAAAAAATATATTTTTATGCATTTTTCGACCGATTCCGTCGGAAATTTCCGACTACTCTTTTCCGTCGGAATATTTTGGTCGGAAATGAGACATTTTTTAGTAGTGATAGTTGTGCCCACAATTCAAGCGGAGACATTCCAGATCACCAACAACATGCTGCATCTGCTACAGAATAAGGGACTGTTCTCCGGGTAAAGCATTGAAGACCCGCAACAACACTTGAAAGTTTTTCTGTCAATTTGCATGATACAAAGGCAGCCTAATGTGACCCTTGAAGCTATCAAACTGCTCATGTTCCTATTCTCAGTAACCGAGGCAGCTCAGACTTGGTTAAATTCGCTCCCTATCAACTCTATTACCACTTGGGAGGAATTAGTCAAGCAGTTCCTGAACAAGTTCTATCCGCCTAACAAGACCGCACAATAGATTGATGACATATTGCAGTATAGGCAACATCCCACTATGTCCTTGCAAGAAACTTGGGAGAGATTTAAAGGGACGCTTGTGAAGTGTCCTTCTCACGCCCCAAAAATAGAGGAGCGCGACCGGCGCTCAACCGAGTAAACCCGACTGAGCAAGCCTGGCAGGTTTCATGCATACTACCCAACCCAACTGATATTTAAATAAGGGATGTACTTCGTTAATCAAATTCTATCAACATATAATTAATGATTTCCATTTCAATTTCATTAGCAACGTCATTTCGCTGCTTTAAGGGTATTACAAGTTATAAACTTATATACGTCATTGCCAAACATCAATATTTCTATTTTGATTTCCAATACCCGACGCTACCCACAACCTGTCTACGGAGCCTCTAAATATAACCGAAGAATGATACAGAAATGCCGACAACAAGGCTCCGGCTATACCTTATACAAATATAAAGAAAAATAAGACTATGGGAAGAACAACGGCATAAGCCACGCAGGGTCCTGAGGAAAAGGGGGCTCACCAATACAGCTGACGGAAGGCAGAGGAGGTGCTACTGCCGGTGGACTGGAGTGCGTGCTATAGGTTCACCTACAATCACAACACGAATGTAGCGCCCCCGGCAAAAGGGACGTCAGTACATTTGAATTGTACTGGTATGTATAACTAAACACCATTTTACTAGAAAGAACTATCAAATAGATGCAAGCAAATAATATGGGCAAATCAAAGAAGCAATTCATATAATCTTTCATCCAATTTCCACAACATAGAATAGGGCATTTCTGTCACATGTTCACCATTGTTCTCATTACCATCGCCATCTCGAGCGGAGTCCGGTCATGACCTGACCGGCTAGGTCACCTCATTGGAGGCATTACTCTCAATCAATATTTTATTTCCTTTATCCGGAATTCAATATAAGCACATTACCACCATGTGTGCGGTATGGTGTCCGATCACGACCCGATCGGCTAGGTCACCTTATTGGAGGCATTACTCGATTCTCATTTGTCAACACCTTCAATTCTTTATTCCACACATATCATAAAATTTCATGGGCACTCATGGCCACCATCATCACATCGTTTTCCCTTTCCAACATTCGTTTTACAAGTTATGATCATAGACACATATATCAAAGATAATTCAAGTTGCAATCACAATTAGTGAGCACATAGCTAGCATGAATA
>MU714479.1:87493-99270 GCA_026770625.1 Nicotiana glauca
TACAAATTTTCGAAACTCTTAGCGCTTCGATCTATTGAGCAAAAATTACGAATTAAATCGAGAATTAGAGACGAAACTGAAGTTCTAGCTTGGTTCGAGCATATCATCAAACACTAAAGGTGCATTATGACCTTAGGCCCCTTTTTGTGAGGAATTTCTATCATTTTGTATCCCCAATTGCCTCTTTTTTAAATTTTACTACTTTCCAATACTCTATGGTGGTATGCATGCAAGAGATTCATTCTCATACCCATGAATTACTTCCCTAATGACCCCATATGGCTAAGTATACAAATATGAGCTGAGGTGATGGAGCCTTACCTCTTGGGATGAAGATTCAGGAGCCTTCACTTGATTTTCTTCAATGATTTAGCCCAATCTTATGAAGTAATTTGATGGGAGACTTTCCCTCTCTAAGAACCCTCTTCCTCTCTCTAGAAATGCTCAGAAGAATGCTCAAAATGAGCTATAACACCGGATATATCGATATAGAAGTCGGGTTAAAAATTAGAAAATTGGAGCCCCGAGTCAAATATACGGTCGCATTTACGATCGCATAGTTAACTTGCAGTCCGCATAATGGACCGCAAAATGCTCCCCAAAAACTAAACATTCTGACTCAGTCTACGGTAAGAATGCGGTCCGCATTCATGTTCTACGGTCGCAAAGTGAACCGCAGAACTGACCCTCGCAAAAGTTAAAGGAAAATATGCGACGACTATGCGGTCCGCATTTCGATTATGCGACCGCATTTCGACCGCATTACTGACTTCAATTTTAACCAACATTCTGCCTCACTCTGCGGCAGGTATGCGGTCCGCATTTCGATTATGCGACCGCATTCTGGACCGCATTTCTTGCATTTTTCTGGAAACTTATTCTTGACTTTTTAATACATTATTCAATCCAAAAAGGTCCGCGCCGCGGCGAGTTCACTAATTTCTAACACATGATCCTGACTTGGCACCATGGGATCCGGGTTTTTGAGTAGGGATTTCACGAAGCCTTACAGTCCTCATCATGGCATTCCAGACCAGATGCTCGGCCAGAGATTCTACATGGGTCTAGCTGACAACTTGAAAGTGAATGTTGATGCTTCAGCTGGAGGTGCTTTCTTAAGCAAAACATTCATCGAGTGCAAAATTCTTCTCGATAAGATGTCACAAAATGCAGGGTGGATGACTAGAGGTGCAACACTAGCACCCATAGTGCATCCAGTTCCACTTGATCCCAATAATTCGCAGGAAGAGAACATGGCCACACTCCTGACCCAGATGAGCCTACTGACAAAGAAGATTGATGAGATGGGTACAAAATAGGTGCACATCATTGATACAATGAATGGAGGACTATGTACACTGTGTATTAATCAGTATTATGTGTGTTCATGGAGCAGAGAAGGTGAAAATCAAGGGGTCCGGGAAGATATGAATTATGTCAACAACTATGGGGGTCAGAGACAAAGAGCACAACAGTGGAGACCGTAGCAAAATCAGCAGTACA
Source organism: Nicotiana glauca (assembly GCA_026770625.1). Classification (NCBI taxonomy): domain Eukaryota; kingdom Viridiplantae; phylum Streptophyta; class Magnoliopsida; order Solanales; family Solanaceae; genus Nicotiana; species Nicotiana glauca. The sequence goes on from MU714479.1 coordinate 88,997, forward strand.
GGCCTAATATGCAGCAGCCTGGGGGTATGCACCCTCAAAACCAATTAGTGTCAGTGCCTTATCAGAAACCACATGGTTATCCACAGCAAAATCAGCAGCAATTGGTTTATCAACCACCCCCTCAGCAGCAAGATAACAACATGGTGGAGATCAGGGGTATGCTTCAGCAACTCATTGGGACAAATAATAAAGTGTAAAAAAAATTGGCAGTGCATGATTCAGCCATAAAGAATATTGAAACGCAGCTGGGTCAGATGTCCATGGCTTTGAACGACCGTCCTCCGGGAACTTTACCTGCAGACACAAATATAAACCCCAAGGAGCAAAACCCGAATCAGCTAATGGTAGTCAGTCTCAGGAATGGTAGATATTTAGATAGAGAGTAGGAAATTGCACAAGCCAGCAAGAATACTACACCAGCCACTCCAGTTCAATTAGAGGTAGAAGAACCAACAGAACTCACTAAAGTGATGGTTGAGCAGAGTCAGGAGGAAAAAGGCAAAGAAAAGGAGACTAAGCAAGTTGCAGAATAGGTGGCACTTCTTGTGCCAGAAAGTCCTAACAGAGAGAAACCAGCAAGCAATGCACAAAGGGTGATACATTCACCCTTCCCTCAGAGACTGGTCAAACAAAAGAAGGCAGACCAATACAAAAAGTTCATTGCGTCAAATCCAGTTGAATATTCCGTTGGTGGATGCCTTTAGGGAGATGCCCGATTATGCCAAGATGATGAAAGATTTAATGTCACGAAAGTTTGATTTTCAGGATCTATCCACAGTAACTTTGACACAGACCTGCAGCGCAGTGGTGGCAAAATCGATGGCTCAAAAGATGTCCGATCCTGGTAGCTTCACTATTCCATGCACAATCAGAAGTTATGCCTTTGCAAAGGCGTTGTGTGATTTGGGAGCCAGCATAAACCTGATGCCGCTGGCAGTGTACACTAAATTGGGCATCGGCAGAGCTAGACCGACTTCTATGCTGCTACAACTGGCTGATCGCACTATGAAAAGACCAACTGGTATTCTTGATGATGTGCTTGTGCTGGTGCAAGTGGGGAAGTTCGTATTCCCTGCAGACTTTGTGATTCTGGATTGTCAGGTGGACGATGAGATACCCCTTATTTTAGGTAGACCAATTTTAGCCACTGGAAGAGCACTGATAGACTGTGAGACTGGGAACTTAAAATGAGATTGAACGATGAAGAAGTCATATTCAATGTTCAGCAATCAATGAGGAGACCCAGCGAGTATACAAATTGCTCTCTAGTGGAGGCAGTGGATGTAATCCTGCCAGAAGATGATAGGACTCTAACTATGAAAGATCCATTGGAGGCATGCCTGACGAATTTAGAAGAAATGGATGGTGAGGGGTTAGCTGAATGGGTTATGGCACTGGAGGGCCGCGGGTTCTGGTCAAGGGAACCTCAGTTCGAGTCCCTTGAGCTAGAAAAAAGGGTCACTCCTCCAGCAAAGCCATCAATAGAGGAACCACGAAAGCTGGAACTAAAGCCACTCCCAGATCACCTCAGGTATGCATTCTTAGGCCCTAATTTGACCTTACCTGTTATTATATCATCCCGTTTGCTAGATGTGCATGTAGAACAACTCTTATAGGTACTGCATGATAACAAGACTGCCATTGGTTGGACCATGGCAGACATAAAGGGTATCAACCCAACCTTCTGTATGCATAAGAGTCTCCTGGAGGAGGGGCACAGACCTTCCAAGGAACATCAGCGAAGGCTGAACCCTAATACGAAAGAGGTTGTAAAGAAAGAGGTGATCAAATGGTTAGATGCGGAAATCATTTTCCCCATCTCTTATAGTAATTGGGTCAGCCTTGTCCAATGTGTTCCTAAAAAGGGGGGAATGACTATTGTGAAAAATGACAACAATGAGTTAATCTCAACTCTACAATCACAGGGTGGCAAATCTGTATGGATTACTGGAAATTGAACACCACCACCCGAAAGGACCACTTTCCCTTGCCTTTCATTGATCAAATGTTGGACAGGATGGCCGGAAGATCATACTTTTTTTTCTTGGACGAATATTCGGGGTACAATCAGATATTAATAGCCCATGAAGATAGAGAAAAGACATCCTTCACCTGTCCGTATGGCATCTTTGCCTTTCGGAGTATGCCCTTTGGGCTTTGCAATGCACCAGCGACTTTTCAAAGGTGCATGCTAGCCATCTTCACAGATATGGTGAAGGATATTATGGAAGTCTTTATGGATGATTTCTCCGTAGTGGGAGATTCATTCGAAGAGTGTCTTCACAACTTAAGCAGGGTGCTCAAAAGATGTGTGGAGACAAACTTAGTGCTAAACTTGGAGAAGTGTCATTTTATTGTACAAGAAGGGATAGTCCTGGGACATCGAGTGTCCAGAAAAGGAATTGAGGTCGACCATGCTAAGGTTGACGTGATTGAGAAGTTACCACCGCCTACTTCAGTCAAGGCGGTGAGAAGTTTCCTTGGTCACGCCGGGTTCTACCAGCGTTTCATAAAAGATTTTTCCAAAATTGCTAACCCATTATGCAAATTCCTTGAAAAGGATCAGCCCTTTGTGTTTTCTAATAATTGCAGGTTGGCATTTGAGGAACTGAAGAAGAAGTTGATAATTTTACCCATCATTCTTGCTCCCAACTGGGAGCAACCATTTGAGCTCATGTGTGATGCCAGCGACTATGCTATAGAAGCAGTCTTGGGGCAGCAAAAAGATAAGCTGATGCACCCGATTTACTACGCAAGCAGAACGCTAAGCGGTGCACAGCTCAACTACACAGTGACGGAGAAGGAGATATTGGCAGTTGTGTTTGCTTTTGACAAGTTCCGATCATATTTGATTGGTTCCAAGGTAATTGTGTATACTGACCATGCATCTCTCAGGTACCTAATTGAGAAAAAGGAGTCTAAGTCGCGCCTGATTCGTTGGGTGCTGCTGTTGCAAGAGTTTGACCTTAAAATTCGTGATCGTAAGGGCACAGAAAATCAAGTTGCTAATCATCTATCACGACTTGAAGGAGATGAAAAATTAGTCGAGGTAGAAGAGATTCTGGAAACCTTTCCAGACGAGCAGCTGCTCGCAGCCAGTATTGAGGATGCGCCATGGTATGCAGATTTTGCAAACTACCTGGCATGCGGTATTGTTCCCTATAACCTTTCATCTTTCCAAATAAAAAGTTCTTTCGTAATTGCCGCATGTATTATTGGGATGAACCTCATTTGTTTCGAATATGTGTTGATAATATTATCCGGAGTATGTCCCCGAGATAGAACAATCTTCGATTTTGCAGGCTTGTCACGCATCAGCATATTGAGGACATTTTGGAGGGTTCAAAATAACTGCGAAAGTGCTAGAGGCCGGATTCTTTTGGCCAACTGTGTTTAGAGATGCACACCTCTCGGTAAAGGGCTACAATGAATGCCAGAGGACGGGAAACATTTCCTGTTGCCATGAGATGTCAATGAAACTAATTCAAGAAGTAGAGGTGTTTGATGTGTGGTGGATTGACTTCATGGGCCACTTCGTCAGCTCATTTGGCAATAAGTACATCCTTGTTGCCGGGGAATACATGTCTAAATGGGTAGAAGCTGCAGCATTGCCCACAAATGATGCAAGAGTGGTGGTTGGGTTTCTGAAAAAGAACATATTCACCCGGTTTGGGACACCAAGAGCGATCATTAGTGACAGAGGCACTCACTTCTACAATAGAGCCTTCGAGAAATTACTTGCTAAGTATGATGTACGCCACAAGGTGGCTACTCCTTACCATCCGCAGACCAGTGGGCAGGTTGAATTGTCCAACAGGGAGATAAAGAGTGTACTAACGAAGACTGTGAATGCCACACGAACTAATTGGGCAAAGAAGCTTGTTGACACACTCTGGCCTATAGAACTGCGTTCAAAACACCAATAGGTATGTCACCATACAAGTTGGTATTTGGGAAGGCCTGTCACCTGCCTGTGGAGCTAGAACATCGAGCTTGGTGGGCACTGAAGCAATTGAACATGGATCCTGAAGCAGCTGGACAAAATCGACTGACAGAGTTGCATGAGCTGGAAGAATTTAGATATCAAGCCTTTGAAAGCACGAGGCTCTACAAGGAAAGAATTAAGAAGATGCATGACAAGCACATCGTGGACAGAAACTTTAAACCCAGTGACAAGGTATTATTGTATAACTCACGGTTGAGATTGTTTTCGGGTAAGTTAAAGTCCCGATGGTCAGGGCCATTCAGAGTGGTGCAAATGTTTGCAAGTGGAGTTGTTGAGATTGAGTCGGAAGATGGGACGAACAAGTTCTCCGTCAATGGGCAAAGGTTGAAACATTACCTTGGAATAGCTGAAGAAAAAGGGGATACAATGGTGACACATTTCAAAGAACCCCAGTATGCGAATGAGGAGTAAGGGCTCAACTACTTGCGTCGTGCCACGACGTTAAATCAGGCACTGCGTGGGAGGCAACCCACGAAGGTGTTGTAAGTGTAATATGTACTTCATGTTTGAAAAAAAAATTAGCGCCTCCCGCGATCGCGGCGTCGACCACGATCCCAACTACGGAAACAACTGGAACATTATAATTTTACCGTGGCCGCGGCACGGATCGCGGCATCGACCGCGGGGACTTTTGTCCCAAATCGCGGTGCGCACCGCGGTCGGGGCATCAGGTGAAAAGTTTTTATTTTTTATTTTTTTTATTTCGTTGTCTTTAACTCCCTTCCACTTGTTTTCATCTTAAAACAAAAACAAAAACAACCCCCTCCCCAAAATCAAACCTCATCAACGTTCCCTCCCCTCCCAAATAAAAAAAAAAATCCCCAATCTCTCTCTAAAACCCTAACTCCCCATCCCCCATACTCATCTCCCCCCTCTTCCTCCTTCATAAGACCACCATCTTCTTCCTTCCAAGGTTTGTTTCCGATGCCCCCTTCTCTTTTCTTTCTATTTTGTTGTGTTGTATGCTAATGTATGTTGTTTTAATGTAGTGTAGTGATATACTTTTGTTTTTGTTTAGTTTTTCTTCTTATTTTAGAGGGTAATTTTGTTTTGAGCACTTGTTTGGTGAAGGGGTTGTGTTGTTAATGTTTGGAATGGTGTTGTTGGTGGGTGATGGCTTTGAGCAAGTGTGGGGTGTATGGGTGTGTGAATAATTGAAGTGGGGAAGTTGTTCTTGATCCCCTTGGGCCATGAATATGAAAAACAAGGTCTTGCCCACAATGTGTTTGTAGAATTGCCTCAATGACGGAGATATAAGGATGTTGTGACATGGTTGTGGTAAAGTCTGAGTAACCACCCATAGTCACCATTTTAGGCCCTTACTAATACATGTTTCTCGATTTTGACAGGTAATATGAGTTCTTCACGAAAGAGACGGAACACCGGGTCCTCTGTTAGGGGCCCAGGAGGCTCTTCACGAGCTAGGGGCCAACCTAGTGCACCAGACTTATATAGCACTCGGTTCGTCTCTAAAGAAGCTGAGACAAGGTACACTCAAAATTTGAACAAGAAGTTACAACATGAAGTTCATATTGATAGGAATGCCTTGGTGAGGGAATGCCCCCCTATGTTTGAGGAGCTACGGATGTGTCAGCCGGACATCTTCTTTGAGTCTCCCGAGGAAGCTAATATTCAGGTAGAGAGGGAGTTCTACGCAAACCTGCCAGAACATGAGGACAGGGTAGTGACTGTGCGCAACACCCGGGTTAATGCTTCTTCAAAGGCCATCCGCAGGGTGTATCGCCTCTCCGCTTTCACAGGTACCGATCACTATCTCATATTGAGTCTCCCGGCGGTTGATTGGGACAGACTTCTGGAGGTCATTGGTATACCTGACAAACAACCCAAACGAGTGGCATAACCGATGACTTTGCATTCTAAATCTCTTTCTTAGGAGGCCAAATGTTGGCTCACGGTCATCAACACTCGATTGTTACCTTCTAGCAATACCACCGATATAAATGGGCCACGGGCTGCTATGATATACTGCTTCATGACTCATCATGGGCTTGATGTCACCCGAGTCCTTTCTGAAGAGATGTTCATCCGATTACCCGAACTAGGCAAAGGCCACTACTTCCCTTCACTTGCCACTCGTCTCCACCGCCTTGCTCATGTCCCTGAAGACTCTCGAGTTGATGGGAAATTACCTATAAAAACCCCTTTCCGGGCAAGCAAAATTGGGCAAGAAGGACGTGAGCCGATACGACACGATGATGACTCGTTTGATGAGTCTAAGTCTGAGGATGATGATAATGCTAAGGATGCTACTGAGATCACCACCCCTCCTAGAGGGGACGAGGCAGGATCATCATAGCCATGCTGAAGCACTCGCCTTGATGATTTGGAGCAGTAGATGACGGGACTGCAGACCTCCGTCACTGACTTGGGTACCCGCATTGATGTTGTGGCTGACAGACAAGTGAAGTCAGAAAAGAAGTCCATGGGATGGCTGAGAGCTCTGGGCCGCGCCTGCAACGTGAACCTAGACACTGTTTCGGACCAAGAGTGACCCCTCAGGGAAGTTTCTTTACCTCACTGATTTTATATTGTTAAGCCATGGGAACATGTCTTATTTTTAAGTGTGGGGTTGGGGAATTTTGTTGTCTGTTGTACATGTGAATATTATTTGTTTGTTTGTTCTTGGTTTTTGCTTTGTGTTTTGTATTAGTTGCTTAGGAATAGAATAGCAGTTGTTGTGTTTTAGGAAGTTAAATTAGAAGCGATTTGTCCCGACGATGTATCTCTTTCGGCGGGGTTCTTGAGGGACTAAGTCGAGAAAAAAAAAGAAATTAGAAATATAAAGACTCTTCCTAATGACAGATTCTTTAGACAATTTTCTTGAGGGAAGCTAGTCTACAGAAAACACCAAAAATATTTTTTATTTCTTAGGTAGCGTAGTAACTTCCCCTTGGTTTTTCTTTGGGCCACGGTTCTTTTCCAAGGGTTTAGCTTGAACCGGGTATAGGTAGATTTTTTTTAGGTTAGGATTAATGGGCGAAGAGCTAAAATTTGAAAAAGAAAAAAACCCTTAGCGTTCTTACACCTAAACACGATAGACGCTAGAGTGTAGCGCTTAGCTTCAAGGGTTGAATCTTGTTTGAGTGCCTTAAAAATTGTATGTTTGTGCTTAACTTGAACACTCGAAAGAGAGTGTCTTGATAAACTAATCCAGAGTGAGTCATGTGCCAAGTGAGTGTGAATATTGTTTGTAGTCCATGCTTTACATTTGATGCCTAGAACTTGCCCTGTGTGTTTGCAAAGCGAAATAGTAGCTTCATTCAGTTTTAAAAGTGATATACGCATTTCTTTGTTGAGCCAGACATAAAAAGTGAACCCACCTGAATGCATTACATCTTAGTTAACCCCGTTGAGCCTATAAGCCTGTTTCTTTGGCAATCACAATGTGAACCAATTGTTTGAATAGCCTGCTGTTTGAACCAGTTTTCCTCCCGCTCACTAAGCACTAGAATGGTATTGAGATTATGCAAAAACAAAAGTGTGGGGTGGTGGTTTAGTTGTCAAAGCGGAACCATGGAAATAGAGAAAAAGGTGCGGAATGTGAAGCGTAAAAAGGGAGCACCACGAAAAAAAATCATATATTTTGTAGTGATTAATAAGTGGTAGCTAGTATAAATTGCATCTAATGTATGGGGATGTTCAAATATGGTGGAGTGTTGGCTTATAAGATGACGAGCTTGAAGTTCAATGTAATTGTATTAAAAGTGCTTATGGAGGTTAGTCACTATATCCAAATGTATCCTACCTGTCCCATAGCATACATTACAACCAAATAAAGTCCTATTGATCTTAGACTGAGTGAGGCTCGATTAGTCGAGTACTACACTAGGGGCAAGCCTATGGTACATCTTTGTTGCATGTGAATGTTTCTTTTGGAGAGTGAGTGAATTATGTCTATTTGGGTTCCTAGTTGTTATCACTATCATTATATACATGGAACTACTCTCTTGTGTGATATGAGGGCATATGATTCACGAAGGAAAGGTGCGTCTTGACTATTGTATAGAGTGGTTTGAGTAAGTGCAGATGTTGCAGGGTAAAAAAAACTTGATTATTGAGGTAAAAGCTGCTCACTACTAGGTGTAACTCTTGTAAAATGTTCATGGTGTGAATCGTTGAGGGAAAAGCATAGGAAATGAATTTTTATGAGTGTGGTGAATTGCTCGAGGACTAGCAATGATTTAAGTGTGGGGTGTTGATAATAGGCTATATAGTTATTATTTACGCCATAATTACCCATGCTTTGTTGTTGTTTTGTAATGTAAGTCACTAATAAAATGCTTTAATTGATGCTATTTGGTTTCCAGGGAATACAAGATGTGAGGAAGCAAAAATGAAGTGTTTGGAGGCAAAAACATGAAGAAATCACCCACTCAAGAAGCACCCGAACGCAAAAGAGAAAATTAGAGAAGTAACGCGGAGAAAAAAATACCCTTCAGTGCTTCCCGCGGTCAGAGCCGCGATCAACACCGCGGTTTACAACAGAGGCATCCGCGGTCGGAGACGTGGCCGCGGCCGCGGTGGAACGTGCAAAGCCAAGAAATTTGAGGGCTCAAAGTGTCAACTCGGGAAAGCTTTTGTAAAATCCTTATAATATGTAGGAAACTCGCCCAAGGCTAGGTTAGACTTATTTTGGAGATTTTTTTGGAAGAGAAACAAGTGTGAGAGATCACCCAAAACATCATTGTTCTTATTCTCTCTTATTTTCTTGAAATTTACAATTATGAATCTTTTCATAGTTTATTTCCCCACTATTATGAGTAGCTAAATACCCTAATCTAAGGTTTTGGTGGAACCCGTTGGGAATGACTTGGTTGTTTTATTAATATAGTTGGATTTGTTGTTAATCTCTATTTGTTCATGCATGTTTTGATTGTAGTTAGTTGAAAGGGCCCTCAATTATCCGTTCCTATTTAGTATGTATCTAGTTGAGAGAGAGTGCATATTTAGGTGATTGTATGAACAACATCACTCCCGGAGTATAGACGAGAGTCATAACCGAGGGTTTAGAGGTTGGATTAGAGATAACGATACCTCAGGTGCAATCTAAGTGAACTGTATTGAGAATCTAGCTAGCGTAGCTTGAGATAGTACGTCTAGTAAATTATCATACTTACTTGAGAAAGATTTATGATAGCTGGAGCGTTCATGATTGATAGAGATAACTAAATCATAGTTATAAGACATATACAACCAAGGAAATTACCAACGGGGGAAACCATTACCTTAGACCTTATTCCTACTGTTTACACATCAAGTTTAGTTAATTTTCAGCTGTTAATTACTTTCAGTCTTTAGTTGTTAGAAAATCAACCATTGTGAATCAAAAAGTTTGGGAAAACAGATTGTGTGAATTTAGTAAATCTGACAGTAGTGATTGATAGGTTAGTTCCCTGTGGTTCGACCCTGGGCAATAATACTCAAATTATATTTGCAACGCCCGCATAGTCTTTTGTGAGACTCAGTTGAGCACGCTCAAATTTTATTTGATCACGCCCAACTATGCCTTATAAAAAGGACAATGTGGTCATTGCAAATATAATCCGGTTTACAAGTCCGGAGTCGAATCCCACAGAGAACTAAGGTTTAGCTACAGTTGTTCACTATCACCAAGAAGACAAACTTGAACAATTCCTAACTTATAGATATTAAGATTCTTGTGTTTAACTAATTAACTAACAAATTAAAATAGTAAATTAACAACTAACGATACTGAGGGTTAGAGAAAAGATTAAGGATGTCTAGAGTTATGATTTCCCTAATTGTTGGAGTCCTTCCCGCTATGTCTTCTATAATTTCGCCTAAGTATTCTCTACCGATCATGAGCACTCTTATTACCGTAAATCTCTCCCGAGTAATTACAACAATTTACTAGACACACTCTCCCGAGCTACGCTAGCTAGCTTTTAATACAGCTCATTTCAGATCGTACCCAAGGCTTCGTTATCCCTAATCCCACACTTAAACCTTCGGTTATTGATTCCTCAAATACTCTAGGAGTGGTGTTGTTCAACAATTAGCTAAATATGCACTCTCTCCCGAGTTATACATACTAAATAGGCACATCTAATTGAGAGCTCTTCAACCAACCACAATATAAACATAGTTGAACAAATAGAGAAAAGTTATGGCTCAATTATATAAAAACATAACAAGAATTTATCCGACAAAAGGTTCTATCAAAACTCTAGATAACAAATTAGCTATTCATAATAGTATGTAAAACTACAATACTAAAAGTCATAAC
>MU714479.1:101415-113821 GCA_026770625.1 Nicotiana glauca
ACAATGGTTCAAATAGATGGTTAATTCCAACAAATGGGTAAGGCTTGTAATGTGGTTGCCAAGGAAACAGGATTACAGGCTCAAAGGGGTTAACTACGATATATAACAATTAGGTGGGTAAAATATGTATATCCAGCTCAACAAAGAAACGCCTATATTACTTCCAAGATTGAACAAAACTATTATTTTGCTTTGTAAACACACAGGGTAAGTTCTAGGCATCAAATGCAGTGCACAGAATATAACAAATCCTTACACACACATTGCACATAACTCACTCAGGATTGGATTCATCAAGATACCCTAGTCAAAGCAGTTAAGCAAATTTAAGATCATACAATTTAAGGTACTTATACAAGAGTCAAAAACTGAGCCTAAGCGTCACAGCCAAAGTACTCACTAATCTCAAGACATAACAAAGTCAAGAGATATTGCTTCATTTCAAAACAAAATACAATGGCTCCTATTCCCAAAAAAAACTAACTACACCCGGTTCAAATAAAACCCTTGGAAAAGAACCGTGGTTTAAAGAAAAACCAAGGGGTAATTGCTACACTATCTAACAAAAGAAAATCTTTTGTTTTCTTTAGACTTAAATCCCTCAAGAAAATTGTCTAATAAATCCATCGTCGGGAAAAGTCCAATCCTTTTTTTTAACAAAATAAATAATAAAAAACTTATTCAATTAAACTAACACAACTAAAACAACATAGAAAGTCACCCAGACAATCTCCTCACCCTACACTTAAAATTGTTCATTGTCCCCAATGCACACCATACTAATAAGAGGGTAAAAGAAACTCCCTGGTAGGACAAAGGCCGAAGCACTAGTAGCTTATGGGGTACTCAGACTTCTACCAAGCTTGGTCCTTCGTACGGGTACCTCACACTTAGTTCCAACCATTTGGTTTGTTGTTGCATCCTTCCAATACCTTTTCTTTTCATGCTCCTAGAAAATAAAAAATTGACACTACAAAAATAATATAATTAAAAAAAAATAAATAAAAGAAAGCAATAAAGTTGGGTTGCCTCCCAACAAACGCTTGATTTACGTCACAGCACGACGTGAATCACTTTCCGCCTCCACTTTGAACTTATGAATTGGACCCCAAGTTTTGATTCCGCTCTATAATCATGCTCCTGGGGTGGTGGAACAAATCTGACTGGCCCAATAAAATAATGTAGTATTTTGCACTTCTTGGCCTTTAGATGAGATGTGTAATCCCGAATTCCTGGCAAGAAGAATTCCAGAATGTAAGCACTTTGTTCCTCATTCCTTGACTCCTCAAATGGCTCTGATGACTCTATTTCCATATCATTATCTAAATACAATGTGGAAAAATGCTTGGAGTGAGGACCAATGCGCTCAACTACATGAACATTGGGACTCTCTACATTCTCACCACTAATGACAATAGAGTCAACTAAATATGTATCCTCAATATCCTTGGTTGACTCTAGTATCTCTTCTACAACATCGACATCCTCAATATCTAGTGCGATTGATTGTTGGTGTTCTACTCTGGCCTCCTCCTCTAGCTCATCTTCGTATTTTTTTAAATCCTCTAGTAATATGGCAATTTCTACAGCCCTTTCTTGCTCATATTGACTACTATCCACAATGTCAACTTGTTGCGCTTTACCAGGTTTAATTAATTTATTCGCTTAAGCCTCCAAGTTGTGAATAGTTGCCCCTTGCCTTTGTGCCCGTAGTTGCATCTAATTATATTATTTCGTAAGGAACTTTAGCATATCATCGATCTCTTTCAGGTCCTCATACCTGGGTTCTTTGCTCCTATTAACTTCACCAGAAAAAGAAGAACAATCAAAGTAAGAGGTTGGGGGAAGGTAAGAAATATAAGCACAACCGTGAAAGTGACCATCTTGACCACCACACATATTACACACATTCCACACATAAGATTGAGTTGGTACACAAAACTTGCTCTCGGGAATATTTTGATAATTTTGCCTAGAGTGGTTTTCTTCACAATATGCATAAGGAAGATTAAAAGTAGAATTACCAACATCTAAATTCTCATAATTCCATGATGTCATGTTTCTCAAATAAACAAATAAAACTAAAATTAAAAAAATCAAATAATAAAATAAAAGTTCAAACTTGAAACCTAGCAATATGTACACCTACAACTACACCGTTAGTTCCCCGGCAACGGCGCCAAAATTTGATCACGCCCAACTATGCCTTATAAAAAGGACAATGCGGTCGTTGCAAATATAATCCGGTTTACAAGTCCGGAGTCAAATCCCACAGAGAACTAAGGTTTAGCTACAACTGTTCACTATCACCAAGAAGACAAGCTTGAACAATTCCTAACTTATAGATATTAATATTCTTGTGTTTAACTAATTAACTAACAAATTAAAATATTAAATTAACAACTGACAATACTGAGGGTTAGAGAAAAGATTAAGAAGGTCTAGAGTTATGATTTCCCTAATTGTTGGAGTCCTTCCCGCTATGTCTTCTATAATTTCGCCTAAGTATTCTCTACCGATCACGAGCACTCTTATTACCGTAAATCTCTCCCAAGTAATTACAACAATTTACTAGACGCACTCTCCCGAGCTACACTAGCTAGATTTTAATACAACTCACTTCAGATCGCATCCAAGGTTTCGTTATCCCTAATCCCACCTTTAAACCCTCGTTTATTGATTCCTTATATACTCTGGGAGTGGTGTTGTTCAACAATTAGCTAAATATGCACTCTCTCCCGAGTTATACATACTAAATAGACACAGCTAATTGAGAGCACTTCAACCAACCACAATATAAACGTAGTTGAACAAATAGAGAAAAGCTATGGCTCAATTATATAAAAACATAACAAGAATTTATCCTACAAAAAGTTTCTATCAAAACTCTAGATAACAAATTAGCTATTCATAATGATATGTAAAACTACAATACTAAAAGTCATAACCAACAATGAAAAATAGGAAGAGGAAGGAAAATCTCGTAGAAGAATTCCCCGCCTTGCTCCTCGCGTGTTCTTGCCTCCAAGGGTGTTGTCTAACCCTAAAGTAGTGTCTCTCCTCCTTAGGTCTAATTTATGTCCAAAATATGTCCCCTCCTCTTCAAAATAGGTTTAGGACTCCTTTTATACAAGTTAGAATAGTGTATGTCCGAAATAACCTTGTCCCAGACGAAATAGGACTTCTTTTTTACACCTGGAGCGGCGCGGCCGCGGGCAAAACGCCGTAGGATCGCGGCCAGACAAACTCTCTGATTTTCTACCGCGGTCGCGGTTTCGACCACATTTTTTACCCTGTTCTGTTCAGAATTTGGAAAAATGTAAAACATGCAAGTTTTAGCCCTTTGAATTACTTTCCAACCATATATTATATAGCCCAAATGGAGTTTGGAGGAGAAAGTTATGTCCAGTTTACTAGACAGTGCGCAATATGCCTCATCGAGTCTTCGTTTGTTCTCAACTATCAAATTTGACCCCCGAACACGATCTCGACTTAATTTCTTAAGCTTTTACTTAGACTTCAAAGCTTCAAATCACTTAAACTCATCCCATAACATCTATATAGCTTGAAATCACACCTACAAGGCATAAAACACACAATTAGTGCAAAACACTAGCGATTAAAGCGCAAACTCAACTAAAGTGCAGTAAATTAGAGTGTAATAATCGACTAAAATACGTAATTATAGCCTATCATCAATTTATTTTCTCTCAGCAACATGAATGCTTATGTACTTTTGATGATAGACGGAATAAAATAAAGTCCTTTTATTTTTATCTTCTTTCTTGTCCAAACAATGAATTAATTTATCATTTGAAAGTTAATCAAGTTCTTCAAATGCTAGTGCCAGAATAAACATGAGACGTCCTATTCAAGAGCACCATAAACATTAGAGGTCCATCTCTTATGAAACTCTCACAGTAAAGGGTTGGTTCCGGAAGAGTTTATGCCTGGAACCCGAATGGTATCGGGGAAAAAATAACCCTAAGTCTTGCATAATTCGATGCAAAAAGTAAACTTTGTGCAATACTTAAACAAAAAGCACTCTTATTTATCAAACGTGCTAAGCACCACAAGTACAAAAATACAAAAAGTAAACAACACAGGAAAAGAAAGCAAAAAACTAAACTATATCGCCCGCATAACTCGGGGGAAGAGAAGCATCATCGCCCCCAGGAGAAGTAGGAGGATATGCCGCCTGCTCGAGATCTTGGACTTTATCATTAAACAAAAGCACTCTGATTTATCAAACGTTGCATCACGCCGAGCCGAAAGGCGTTTTTGAGCGGTTGACTCCAGTTCTCGGGCCTTGGGGATTTCATCGTCATTATCAATGATGCCCAATTTGGTCTCTTCCAAGGTTTTGATCCTCATTCTATACATAGAATATATTTTCTCAATGATTAGGGAATGTGCTCGGTGCTAGAGTCTAATTTAAGCCGATCAACCTCAACCGTAAGGCCGTCCCACTCATGTCTCGCGGCGCTAAGGTTAAGATCAAGATCACATGTAATGGTTATGTGAACCTTATTATGCTTTATGATCCTTTTACACCTATCCTCCATCTAGGCACGTTTCTTCTCGGCTGCAGCGGCCTCTACAGTCTTGGAATTTAAGGCTGCCTCCAGGTTAATCACTCGTTCAATGGAAGCATCCTCGTGCTCGGCAAGAACAAGCACAACATCTTGGACCTTATACCATTTAGCCTTGGCTTCTTAAAAATGTACATTTAATAGAGAGACTTCTTAACTGAGGGCCATCACTTCCTGCTCACTCTACTGCAAACCTCCAACTCACTAGCTTCAGCAGCTTTTGCTTCCAGCACTGGGAGGCGAGCAACAATTTGGTCCCTCTTGGTCAACAGTTGATCCTGCTCGTACTTAAGCTTTTCTTTATCGATGATCAATTTCTAAGGGCCCTCAGAAGTAAGGAAGTTGGCCTGAGAAGCAAAAACCAAATTAGGAACTCTATCAAAGCAAATCAAGAAGAAACAAGCAATAAAGAGAACAAGTATAATACTGCTACGGTGTTGTGCATGGCATTATTTATCATACACTCCCACAAAAGAGAGTGTATTTTCTTCTTATCTTTCTCTGAAGCTAGCGACATTAGGTAATTGGCGAGTTCTACCAGCCGGACAACAGATGACACTCGATAGATATCGAGAGGGAGACACTCATCCTCCTCTGGGGATCTGCAGAAGGGGGAAAATAGTTGTTCCCCCAACTCCCATGGTCTGGGGCTAGGGAGGAGGAACATCTTCCTCTCGGATGTCTACGGCCAGTGGGGGTAATGTAGCAATTACTAGTGAAGAAGGTATGGCCTGCGTGGAAAGAGATCAAGCTGATGGTGTTGTGGGATGAGAAGCAGCTGCGGCAGAGGCAGTGCTGATTGTTGGTTGCTCACCTATCAAAAATGGAAGAGGCCAGGACTCAGCCTCATAGTACCGATAGTAGAAACTGGGAAATGGAGAATTGTCACTCTCCACCAAGTTAAACTCTCCCTAGAGCGCTTGGGTATCATCCTCGGTTGGGTTTATAAGCTCTTCAGATTGAGCATTTTGTTGAGCTTATGAAGGACGTTATCTCCTTTGTAGGGAAGCCCCTTCATCACTAGATTCCCCATTATTATCAATCACCATAATGATTGTGGGTGGCTCAGGCACGACTTTCTTTATCTTTTTATTCTTTCCCTCGGCCGAGGAAGAATGTTGTCTTTTTCCTTGCTTGTTCTCCTGCCAGGGACTCCGAGAGAAAGCGTTTGCACCGGAAGCAGACCCGATGGTTCTTGTTCGGGTGAGAACCTCTTTCAACAACCTTGTAGCCTCCACAGGATCAACCAAAACATCCTCCTCATAGCTCTGTGGGAGACCTGAATTCAACAAAAAGAGAGGTTAACCAATTTTCTCATGCACAAAAATGAAATGAGGGCACAATCAGTTAACTTACCATGATTATTGACCTTCTATCCATATTTAGGGTCCAACTCCTTCTACTAGCGGGTCACAAGCGTGGTGATATCTAGAATCTTCTGAACCAACCGGTCCAGGCCTTCAACTCTTGGTGGTGTCCACCGAGTTGCTAAAATAATAAGAGAAGAAAGATAAACAATGACATGAAACAACCTTCTTTCAGAAAAAGACAGACTTTGAACTTACATGTACAACTCCAGGGCTCAAGGAAAGATGGAGTTATGGCTGGGATGATATCCCTGGTGGCAACAACGACAAACAACTCCATCCATGCTAGTGCGCAAAAAATGGTGACCATGTTTGCTAAAATTTATTACTCCCCCACGAAAAATCTTGGGGGAGTAGAGATTCATACTTTAAGTCAAGGTGAACTCCTCCTACGTTTCCTAGCACAACCACTGTAGATAGACCACAGCTCATACCGAAGGGCCCACCTGTGCCAAATAGACTTGGTATCATTGGACATTTCCAAAATAACAGGGTCTAGTCCCACGCTCAAAGAAATTCACCCAAAGTGAATGGGTATGTATAAATATACATGAAACCCTTCTTAGTAAGGATTACTCACTCCACCAGTTCGGGAGCAATGATGTTCAGGTCATGGCAATCACAGTCCTCTTTCATAGCAAGAATGCTGGAAGGACGGATAAGAATGGTATATGCTAACAACCCAAGTGCGAGAACTTGAAGAAGGGAACTTTTCTTCAAAGTCCTTATGTGTAGAGACATTTGGGGATGATGGTGCTCACTATAGGGGGGTCAGCATTAACATCGAATTCTTAGTCTTCACTCTTATTCGGACCCCCACCGAAGAGAAGGCCGGAGTTCTTGGAAGAGTTATTAAAGGAAGCCATGATCAGCAGAAGGTGATAAGAGTTTTGTGAAGAAAGGTGAAAGAAGCAAAGAGTTGAATGCAAAGAAGTTGAGAGAGTTTGTAGAACTGTTAAGTGTAAAATAAGAAGAATGAGACATATAAGTAAAGGAATATAAGGCTAAAATTGCGGTCATGATTACCCCGAAAACCAGCAAAAATATTGTTAAATCATGGAGTAACACGTGTTCGGGGTATTAAATGCGAAGAGACGTGCGTCTAAACAAGCGCCAGAAACCTTTCAGAAGGGTTCAAAAAAATTCTCGACAAGAAAGGAATCTTCACCAACTTCAGCGTGACACAAAGATGTGCCACAGAAAAGCAGGGGGCTATCTTTATAGGGTAAAATCGGTTCACATTAAATATTCAAATAATAGAATGACACATGGTACCGGGGACAGGCAAAAGACGAAGCAAATGGAAGTTAAGACCAAAGGCCACAACTTCAGTTGACATTAGGTAGACCCCGAAGGGAACATTGTCAAAGAGGGCAAAAAAATATTTGCTACCGGATAACATTCAATGAAGAATATTCCTCATCATTAAATACACATCCGTTATAGAGAATTTGGCATTCATAGCATACATATTCATCAATGGACCTCATTATTGTCATTTTGGAGGAGCTTGATCCTAGTGCCGTGTTTCATAGGTTTAGCTATAAATAATGACTTCAACAGCCATTGTAAGGCATGACATTTCTGACAAACTTATGCTACACATTATTCCAAGCTTAATATTACTCCATTTTCTATCTAACAATATTCTTATCGTGTCTTCGGAAGCCTTTCTCACTGAATCAAGTTGTATGCTATTGTACCTCGATTTCAATGATAAGTCTTGCACTTTATTTAATTTATTCATCATTTTGGAGATCAAATAAATTCACTTGTCTGTAAACCAGCTACAAATTCAACTGCACTATTTTAAAGTTTAAAAATTTACCTTTTCTTTTCTTTAACAAACCTATTTCTAACCTCAGCAATTGGGCGCTTTTTTTGCCTTACCGGCGGGATGTTTTGATCCAGACTTAACTTGTGCACGGCCACCTCTAGCGAGATACTTGTCTTATCCGCGTGTGGCCATGTAAAATAATCAATGCTAGTTTTAAGAAATTCAATAAATCATGACTTGAGCTCGGGGTTTAGTCTTGTCCCCAAGTAGAACTTCCTCTCTAGATACTTTTGGAACAATGCTACTTGTTCGAGCTCCTACGTTGTGGACTTGGTCGCGTCTGTTTCTTTCGATACCTGGAAATACCTTGGTACCTAGTGGGATTCCCTTGACTCTTCCCCTTGTCATCTTCATTTGATTCGAGAGCAAGCATCGATTCTTGTAATTATTATGTCGTGTGTTCCTTCCTTTTACTGTTGGAAATCGAGATCACGTTCATTTTTTTGGTCGTAGGTTGATCTCCTCCGGAGTCAAAATTTTTAGAAGTTGGTGATATGTTGATGGTACGTCCTTCATCTCATGTAGCCATGGTATGCCAAGAATTATGTTGTAGCCCATGTCTCTATCTACTACTTCAAATAAGGTAGTCTTCATGACCCCTTCGGCATTTGCGGGCAGCAAGATCTCCCCTCGTGTTATCACTCTTGCTAAGTTGAACCCGACGAGGAGATTTGTGGCTGGAATGATGCTTCTAGTTAGCTTGGCTTGCTCCAACATTCTCCATTGAGTGATGTTGGCTGAACTCCCTAGGTCCACCAAAACACGTTTAATTTTAAAATCTAGAACGTTATAAGAGATTATTAAGGCATCGTTGTGGGGCACTAAAAGTCCATCGACATCCTCTTCTGTAAATGTGATATCATATTCGGCGACTTCCCGGAATCTCTTGCTATAAGTCACCGACACCTTTGTCTTTTTTTTTACCGAGAAGGTCACACCGTTGATCTTGTTTCCCTCGAAAATCATGTTGATAGTTTTTAGGGGAGGGTCTTCACCTATCTTCGAGGGCTAAGCATTATCCCGGTTGCGACCATAATTGTTTTTAGCCCAATCGCTCAAGAACTCTCTGAGATAGCCTTTTTTCAACAATGTCTCCTCCTCCTCACACAAATGTTGGCAGTCCCTAGTGTAGTGGCTGTTAGTCGCATGATACTCGCACCATAGATAAGGATCCCTTTAGATAAGATCAGACCTCATTGGCCTCGGGAACTGTGCTTCCTTAATGTTCATCATCACCGATACCAGCTCCACTACGCTAACATTAAAAATATACTCGAACAGTCTGGGATAAATGGAATCCTTGAAACCCGACAACTCTTTATCTTACAATGACCTGTACGGTCAGTTTTTCTATCGAGCGCGAATCTCTCTACCGACCAGAACCCTCTACCACGTCCTTCGGCCCTTTCGTAGGGACAAAACTGACCCTTAGAAGACCGCCGATCTCTATCTAAATCATCCTTCGACTTATATATGTTATTTTATCGATCTCGACCCTTGGTTGATGCTAGGAATCCAAGTTGATCATCTTCTATTCTTATATCTGACTCGTAACGATTATGGAGATCTGCCCATGTGGTCGATCTGAACTCGATTAGGCTTTCTTTCATTTTTTGAGAGGCGTCAGAGATCCTCGAGTTCAGCCCATTAGTAAATACCTCAACTGCCCATTCATCTGGCACGACAGGTAGTAGCATCCTTTCTTTCTGAAAGTTGGTCACGAACTCACGCAACAATTTGGACTCTCCTTGCATAATTTTGACTATGTCAGCCTTTCGGGCTTGTACCTTCTTGGCCCTGGCATGGGCCTTCATGAAAGAGTTTTCAAGCATCTCGAAGGAATTTATATAGTGTTCGGGTAAGAGTTAGTACCATGTCAGGGCCCTCTTCGTGAGGGTTTCTCCGAACTTCTTCAGTATGACCGACTCAATCTCGTGGGGAGCCAAGTCGTTCCCTTTCACCATTATTGTATACATGGTGATATGCTCCTGAGGGTCCTATGTCCCATCATATTTTGGTACATTTGGCAATTTCAACCGCATCAGAATCAACTTTGGTGTCACACTTGGTTTAAACGACAACTTGGTGTATTTTTATGAGTCCGGTCCCTTTAACACTAGTGGTGTGCCCGGAATTTGGACCATTCAGGCATTTATTTTCCTCTCGGTTTTGAAGAAATCATTATTATTGTTGTTACTGGATTCGTTGCCGGTCCCCCCGACCTCGTCGAAGCCGACCTCACCCCTCGGGGTGTTTTTGTCAACCCTTTTGCATTGTTTGATTTGCGGAAGCACCGGGAGAACTGGACCTCTTCCATTCGCGTTGTTGGAAGCACCAGACAAAGCTTGTCTCAATTCTGTCATGGCCTGGTCTTGCCGTGAGAGATGGCCCATGATAACCTTTTGTTGTTCTCTCAATATCCTCACCATTTCCACAACGTAGTCATCTTTAGCGTCATCGCGAGTCGCTTCCCGTATGTGTCAGGGATACCGCCCGCCATGAGCCGGCGTGGCTACATCTTCCTTGTTACGGGTGTCGTTGATCGAATCCTCGTGTTGAGGTGGATTTTCTTGTGCCTCAATATTGTGTGTGATGTTGATATCGTTTATCTACCTTCTTTTACAATTTTTTCCAAGAAATAAAGAATCAAACGGTACAGTTGAATTTATAGCATGGTTTATAAACAAACGAATCGATTTGATCTCCAAAATGATAAATAAATTAAATAAAATGCAAGACTTAGCGTTGCAATCGAGATAAAATAGCAGGCCACTTGGTTTCAGGAGCAAGACTTCTGAAGGAAGCGATAAGAATATTGTTAGACAATAAATAAGTAATATTAAGCTTGGAATAATGTGCATCATAAGTTTGTCAGAAAATTCGTATCTTACAATGGCTGTTGAAGTCATTATTTATAGCTAAACCTAGGGAACAAGGTTCTAGGATCAAACCCCTCTTAACTGACAATAATGAGGGTCATTGATGAATATGCAACGACATGTTATGAATGCCAAAATTCTCTATAATGGATGTATATTTAATGTTGAGGAATATTCTTCATTGAATATCATCTGGTGAAAAATATTTGTTTGCCCTCGTTGATAATGTTCCCTTTGGGGTATACCCGATGTCAACCGAAGTTGTTGCCTTCGATCTTGACTCCCATTTGCTTCGTCTTCAGCCTCTCCCCATTCCAAGGGTCATTATGTTATTTGAGTATTTAATGTGAACCAATTTTATCCTATATAGTATACAAACCATACAATCTATATCGAATGTATTCGTTCGTGCAACGAATACAACTAGGGTGAAATACAGAAAAATAAAATGCTCTTGTTGAGATTTGAATTCAAGACCTCCACTAACTAAGCAAGCCCTCTAACCAGTTGAGCTACAAAGGCTTGTTGATCTCTTGTATCAGTTCAAAATAATTAATCTTTTATTTCAGGCATTTTCTATAAAATGTAAATATAGCTACAAATGGTAAATTTGCTGAAAGTATAGTTACATATGATAAATACTATGTAAATATTTGACGTGTCGTGTAATTTTTTCCTAAAAATAAATAAATGGAGATAAGCTCCTTTTACAAGTTTGGGCCTAGAGTTTTTGGACTAGAGCTGTACAAAGTTGTATATGAAGTATTCATTGGAACCATTTGGTTGCAATGTATGTGTGGGAATGTGTGTTTATGTGTAACTAGTATTAGAACCCGAACTTTATGCAGTCAATATTAAAAATATTCATTATTTTAAATTATAATTTATATTTTTATTATATTATATCATGTTGCGTTAAAAAAAAATTCAATTGGCACCTTACTTCTCAAATATTTCTATCTGTAACTTCAAAATCAAATTATTTACTTTATAAAAAAAATATTGCTAGTCTTTTTTATAGATATAGACTATATTATTAGGAAGAAATTACTCTCCAGTCGAATTGGTAATCTTTTTATTTTTATTTTTTATTTTAAAATAATTTTAAAACTCCAAATTTATTACCTATCTAACTAACTTTATCCTAAATTGCCAAGTGGACTATTATGAGGCTACCACTTAGCTTAATGTGTAGTCTTTTTTCTCTCTTTTTAATTAAGCAGAATGGCCTAAATGACATCTATACTTGTCCCACTTTGTCATGCAGGTCCCCAAACTTAACAATTTGCCATCCAGGCACTTACACTCCTTCAAATCGTGTATAATAAATGCTTATGACACGAGATCGTCATTGCGTGTAATGCAATCCCCTACACGTAGGAAGCCACGTCAAGAAAATTAGACCACGTAGGCTCTAGGTCATTTATTATGGCCATATAGGAAAATAAAACAAGAAATGATTATTACCCCCCAAACCCAAAATTTTCCCTCATTTTACATTTATATGCTTAGTTAGGGCTTAGAAAGTATGAACCGATTCTGTCTCTCCTCTCTTCTCCCTCATCTTTGCTGGAATTTTTATGTCCAAAGCCCACTTAAATCATGTCTGCTTCTGCTTTTGCCGGGCTGTTGGTTTCTTTTTTTTTTTTTTTGAAAATGGAAGAAAATCAATGGCGGAACAGATAGGGGCTCCGATCGAGAAAATCAATGACAAAGTGGGACAAGTATAGA
>MU714479.1:113947-123992 GCA_026770625.1 Nicotiana glauca
TTTATTATGGCCATATAGGAAAATAAAACAAGAAATGATTATTACCCCCCAAACCCAAAATTTTCCCTCATTTTACATTTATATGCTTAGTTAGGGCTTAGAAAGTATGAACCGATTCTGTCTCTCCTCTCTTCTCCCTCATCTTTGCTGGAATTTTTATGTCCAAAGCCCACTTAAATCATGTCTGCTTCTGCTTTTGCCGGGCTGTTGGTTTCTTTTTTTTTTTTTTTGAAAATGGAAGAAAATCAATGGCGGAACAGATAGGGGCTCCGATCGAGAAAATCAATGACGGAACGGAGAGAAGCTCAAATCTAAGAAATCAATGGCGGAATAGAGAGGGGCAGTGATTATATAATTTATTTTTTGTCTTTTTGTCACATTGGTAGATTTATGTGCCCCGACGTAATCCTTTTTTCACTAAATACAAAATAAGATAGTAGGGAAAGAATACAACTGCAGATCTACGACTCCTTATTCTTTTGAAAATGGAGTAAAAGAGCTTGTAGGTGCTCATAGAGGCAAATCTAGAAATTGGTCAGCATCCACACACTATGTGTAAGACAAAATTTGCATATTGAAAAAATATAATAAAGTAGCAAAAATATTGGTTAGAAAACAGGTTGGTGAGCTCTTTAAAAAAGGTGCGGGCGGCTTGGATATATATTAATGAAGATAAGGCAAGAGATTGGAGACACTGCCATGGCTGCAAACGCCGGTTGCTCAGAGACAGAAGAAAAAATTATCATCACAGCCTAAGACTTTTGCTATAATTATTATTAGTTCTTATTTTAATTATCTCTGGTTCAAAATGTTTATATTGATGCTCATTATCCGCGTGAATTGCATTCACTTTGTCCAACTCAACTATTATTTTGCCATATGTGCTTGGTCAATGGTTAGAGTGGTTTAAATAATAGGCTTTGATCAAGTTAAAGTGTGTGAATGACAAATTGTTAATTTTGAGGACCGGTATAACAGAGTGGGACAAATATATATACCATTTGCGCCATTCTACATTTTCATTATTATATAAATATAAATCAAAAATAAAATATAGATTCTCGGATATTCTGGCTTATAAAAAATACTTTTTTGTTATAAAATAAAGACTGTAATGTAAAGAGAGGTATAGAGAGAAACTGATATATTATTCGAATTCAAACTGATCTACATAATGAACTGAAAACTCTTCTATTTATAGAAGAAAGGAAGCTGTTGTGTAAGCTGCTACTGCAAGCTGCTGTGTAAGCTCTTGGGAGACTCGGACCTTCTAGTGCATCAGATTCAAGGAGAATGGGAAACATGGGATTTAAAGCTCATACCGTACCTACAATGTTTGCACGATCTTTGTCAACAATTTCGATCAATGGAGTTCAGGCATATTCTAAGGATCCATAATGCGTTGGATCCATAATGCGTTTGTTGATGCTTTGGCTACCTTGGCGTCAATTTTGCACCATCCGGACAAAGCTTATGTCGACCCTCTGCATATTCAAGTCCGCGATCAGCATGCTTACTATAACATGGTGGAAGAAGAACTTGATGGTGAGTCGTGGTTCTACGACATCAGGGAGTACATCAGAATGAGGGTATATCCGATGCAAGCCATGGGGGATCAAAAGAGAACAATTCGACGGTTGGCAAGTGGATTTTTCTTCAGCGGAGGGGTTTTGTATAAAAAAAACTCCAGATCTTGGATTGTTAAGATGCACAGATGCTAGACATGCCACGATTACCATGACCGGAGTACATTCTGGAGTCTGCGGACCGCATATGAGTGGGTATGTTCTAGCGAAGAAAATTCTCTGAGCAAGTTATTATTTGCTCACCATGGAGCGAGATTGTATCAGTTTTGTGCGCAAGTTCATCAATGCCAAGTACACGGAGATTTGATTCATTCTCCGCCATACGAATTGCACACAATGTCTGCACCATGGCCCTTCGTTGCTTGAGGAATGGATGTCATTGGACCAATTGAGCCAGCAGTATCTAATGGGCACAGGTTCATTATGGTAGCCATCGATTATTTCACCAAGTGGGTTGAAGCTAAAACTTTCAAGTCTGTGACAAAGAAAGACACTCATAGAATGATAGGTCCCTATCAACAAGACATAATATAGTAAACCTCTCTCGATTTTCCTTACACGCATGTTCCACTTTTCTATTGTTAACTACAGAATTTTAATTGTGATTTACCAAGCACTTTCATAATAAAGATCCTATATGCAGTACTTTTAGCTTTCTGAGATATTTTTAGTAATGAAAGAAAATTAAGCCAAAGAGACATGTAAAATTCAGTTAAGTACTTCCAAACCCCATAAGCCACTATTTATCAAATTACTTTACTAAACTAAACGATTTATACATTAATCGTAACCAGAATCATAATGCTAATTACGGACGAGAATTAATTGGATCCAAAGAAGTAGAAGAATGCAAAAGCTAGATCTAGAAACAAGGACTTTAACATGAGCATAATTCATTCCAAACCCTTATCAAGATGAAGCTTACATACCTATTAGAAGGTGAAAAAAAAATCTGAAAAATGATAGATGGGAGCTCAGCAATCCAGAAATAGCAGCATCGGATGGAAAACCACTAGTTCGATCGACTCGACGGTGGGGAGGGGGTGAAGAAGACCAGAATATAGGGGGTCGTTTTGGCTGCCCAGTGTATAGAGAATGTATACCCAGTGTATCTCATATGTATATCCAGTGTATATCAAATGTATATCCAGTGTATACAGAGTATATACCGCTCTCTCCTCCCGCTGTCCTCTCCCTCTTTGTATCTGTGCATGTGTTTTTTATAGATGGATGTGAAGGGGAAGAGCATATGGGTGGGGAACATGAGTGGGGAAGAGTGGAGTATTGAGTGGGGAATGTGGGGAAAGTGGAAAGTGAGTGGGGAAAGTGGGTTGTGAGTGGAGAAAGTGGGTTGTGAGTGGAGAAAGTGGGTAGTGAGCGGGAATAAATTCAAACATGGTCAAAAATTAGGTCTTCACAGCCGTCGAGGCATTGAGTTGGACCCGTCAAAGATCAAAGCTATCCAAGAATTGCCACCTCCAAGGAACAAGACTGAGGTTATGAGTATGTTAGGGAGGATGAATTACATCAGCAGGTTTGTTGCTTAGCTCATGAGAACTTGTGAACCTATTTTCAAGTTGCTGAAGAAGGATATTGCGGTCAAGTGGACTGATGAGTGTCAAGAAGCATTTGATAAGATAAAGGGGTACTTGTCAAACCCACCTGTGTTGGTCCCACCAGAACCGGGGAGACCTTTGATTCTTTACTTGACAGTGCTGGATAATTCATTTGGTTATGTGTTGGGTCAGCATGACATCACTGGCAGGAAGGAGAAAGCTATCTACTATCTCAGCAAGAAGTTCACATCTTATGAGGTTAAGTACACTCACCTTGAAAGGACATGTTGCGCCCTAACTTGGGTAGCACAGAAGTTGAAGCATAATTTGTCATCTTACACTACTTACCTCATTTCTCACTTGGATCAGTTAAAGTATATCTTTAAAGAGCCTATGCCCACAGGGAGACTTGCGAAATGGCATATTTTCCTCACGGAGTTTGACATTATCTATGCGACTCGGACTGCGATGAAATCCCAAGCATTGGCTGATCATTTGGCCGAGAACCTGATTGATAAAAAATATGAACCGTTGAGAACTTATTTTCCCGATGAAGAAGTGATGCATATTGATGAGCTAGAGCAGACTGAAAAACCAGGTTAGAAACTTTTCTTTGATGGGGCTGCTAATATGAAATGAGTCGGAATAGGGGTTGTGCTTATTTCTGAAACAGGGCATTACTCACTTGTTACGGCTCAACTTCGTTTTTACTGTACCAATAACATGGCTGAGTACGAGGCATGCATTTTGGGTTTGAGGTTAGCTGTAGACATGGGTGTCCAGGATATTCCATGTGTGTAAATCAATGAGACAACCCAATAGCACGGAGGTGTGTTCATTTGTGGACATTGTCACAGCTGTGATAGTGGATCACACAAGTTCCTTGATAAATGTTGAAGATCCTCTTGAGGCCGTGCTTTTTAACATGGATGTCAATGATGATGCCGGTAGAGTGGAGTGCGCGAATGCATTGCATGGTATGGGTTCATATTCATATGAGCCTAGAAAGCTATCTTTGGATCTTGAAAACCATAAAACCCCACCAACCAAGCCATCGATTGAGGAGCCACCGGTGTTGGAGTTGAAGCCACTTCCTCCACACCTCAGGTATGAATTTTTGGGTTCAAATTCCACTTTACCTATTATTTTTTCATCTTGCTTAACTAACGTGCAGGTTGACGCCACTTTGGCGGTTCTTCAAAAGCGCAAAAAGGTGATTGGATGGACATTGGCCGATATTCGAAGGATAAGCCCCGCATTTTGCATGCATAAGATCATTTGGGAGGAGGATGCAAGGATTTTTCTTGAACATCAAAGAAGACTAAATGAGGAAATGCAAGAAGTGGTAAAGAAAGAGGTTATCAAGTTGCTTGACGCCGATGTGGTTTATCCGATCTCCGATAGCTCATGGACCTCTCCGGTCCAATGTGTACCAAAGAAAGGTAGGATGACGGTAGTGACCAATGCCAACAATGAGCTTATTCCTACTCGGACGTTTATGGGTTAGAGAGTTTGTACGGATTACAGGAAGCTTAACAAGGTGACAAGAAACGATCATTTCCCATTACCATTCCTTGACCAAATGCTCGATCGTCTTGCGGGCCAGGCTTTTTACTGTTTTCTAGATGGTTACTCGGGGTACAATCAAATTCTAATTGCCCTGGAGGATCAAGAGAAGATGACATTTACATGTCCTTATGGCACGTTTGCTTTCTCGAGAATGCCATTTGGACTATGTAATGCTCCGGTGACCTTCCAACGTTATATGATGGCAATCTTCACCGACATGGTGGTGGATATCTTGGAGGTCTTCATGGATGATTTTAGCGTGGTTGGGGATTCATTTGAGGAATGCTTGGTGAACTTGAATAGGGTATTGGCTAGATGCGTAGAAACCAACCTCATGCTCAACTGGGAAAATGCCACTTTATGGTGGAAGAGGGTATAGTGTTGTGTCAAAAGATCTCGAAGCAAGGAATTGAGGTTGATAAGGCAAAAATCGAGGTCATTTCGAGGCTTTCTCACCCTACTTCTGTCAAAGGGGTGAGGAGTTTTCTTGGGCATGTCGGGTTCTACCGGCAATTTATTAAAGACTTCTCGAAAGTTGTGAACCCACTTTGCAAATTGTTTGAGAAAGAAGCCAAGTTTATCTTTGACGAAAAATGCATGGAGGATTTTGAGTTTTTGAAGCACAAGTTGATCACAACTCCTATCATCACTGCACCTAATTGGGGTTTGCCCTTTGAACTTATATGTGACGCAAATGATGTGGCGGTAGGGGCGGTGTTAGGTCAACGGATCAACAAGATGTTCCATCCCGTTTATTATGCTAGCAAAACGATGAGTGAAGCCCAAAGAAATTACATGGTGACGGAGAAAGAGCTATTGGCTATTGTGTTTGCTACGGAGAAATTTTGACCTTATCTTAAGGGGCCAAGGTGATTGTGCACACAGACCATGCCGCCCTTAGGTATTTGATGACCAAGAAGGATTCTAAAGCAAGATTGATGAGATGGGTGTTACTCCTTCAAGATTTGACTTAGAGATAGTGGACCAGAAGGGAAGTGAGAATCAAGTTGCAGACCATTTGTCCCGGTTGGAGGAAGAAAGGAGGCCATGTGACGGCATTGAGATAAATGATACATTCCCCAACGAGCAACTTCTCTACGTTTCTATGTGTGATATGCCTTGGTTAGCGGACATAGCCAACTTTATTGTGACCGAAAATGTCCCGTGTGAGCTCTCTTCCAACCAAAGGAAGAAACTCAAGCGGGATAGCTTGGATTTTTATTGGGATGATCCGTACATGTTTAAAATTTGTACAGATGGTGTGATAAGAAGATGTGTCCCGAAAGGTGAACAATTGAGCATATTGGAGGCTTGTCACTCCTCTACCTATGGTGGCCATCATGGAGGGGTGAGGACGACTTCAAAGGTTTTGAGTTGCAGTTTCTATTGGCCGACGTTCTTTAAGGATGCTAGTGACTTGGTGAAGTGATGTGATGTATGTCAAAGAGCCAGCAGAATTTCAAAAAAAGATGAGATACCTCTCAATATGATTCTCGAGGTGGATATTTTTGATGTTTGGGGCATTGATTTTATGGGTCCGTTCGTGAGCTCTTGTGGAAACACTTATATTCTTGTGGCAGTGGACTATGTTTCAAAGTGGGTTGAAGCTGTGGATTTACCCAACAACGAAGCCCGGAGTGTTGTGGCATTCTTGAGAAAGAGTATCTTCACAAGGTTTGGCACCCCTCGTGCTATCATTAGTGATGGGGGGTCCCACTTTTGCAACAAGGCTTTTGACTCATTGCTTGCTAAGTATGGAGTTAATCATAAAGTGACCACCCCTATCACCCTCAAGCTAGTGGTCAAGTGGAAGTCTCCAATCGGGAAATAAAGAGTATCTTGTCAAAGACGGTAAATGCTAATAGGACCGATTGGTCGAAGAAATTGGATGATGCTCTTTAGGCCTATCGAACGACTGACAAGACCCCAATCGGTATGTCTCCGTATCGGTTGGTTTTTGGTAAAGCTTTCCATCTTCCGGTGGAGTTGGAGCATAACGCTATGTGGGCATTGAGAAAGTTGAACTTGGAATGGGATGTTGCGGCAAATCTCCGGGTTGAGCAACTAAATGAGCTTGATGAGTTTAGATTTCATGCCTACTCCAGCTCGTCCTTGTATAAGGACAAGATGAAGTATATTCACGACAAATATGCTTGGGGTAAGGAATTCAAGGTTGGGGATATGGTTCTTCTTTTCAACTCCCGGTTGAGGTTGTTTCCGGGAAAGCTCAAGGCAAAGTGGAGTGGGCCATTTGAAGTGGTATGTTTGACTCCTTTTGGTGCTCTTGATCTCAAGAACAAGAATGGTGAAATATTTCGGGTCAATGGGCATCGTGTCCAACATTATTCGGAAAGTTTGCTGCCATCCACGTGGTGACACTCATTCATTTGAAGTGATATGATGGTAACATGCGTCGTGCCGCGACGTTAAATCAGGCGCTTCTTGGGAGGCAACCCATGTCTTTTTATTTCTCTTTGATTTTCTTTGTAGATTTGGATTTTTGAGCTAATTGTTTGTGAGATGTTGCAGGTATTGTGTTGAAACAGTGCAAAGCAAAAAGAAACAAAAATTGTAGTCTCTGAAGTTTGCCAGTGCGGCCGCGATGCATTTTTACGCAGTCCGCGCTGGCAAGAGCCAAGTTTCAAGGTCTCTGAAGTTTGTAGCGTAGCCGCAGTGCAGTTTTGCATGGTCCGCGCTAGAAATTCAGAAATATGGTGCTCTTTGAAGTTTTCCAATGCGGCCACGATCAAATTTGTGCGGTCCGCGGTGGACCTTCGCGACCGCGGTGCTCCCTAACACGGCCGCGCAAGGTTGCCTTCTGAAACTTTGGATTTGAAACCCAGCGTGGTCCGCGGTCACTTTTACGCGGTTGCGTTGGTAGGTAGGTACGGGGCCCGCTAATTTTTCTATAAATAGAGACCCAGGGCTTTATTTTACACTTTACGCAAGTTTGAAAGCTTGAGCCTTATTTCTACTGTTCATTCACCTCTGAGACCGTGTGCTTGCATAGATTTCTTTGGTTCTTCTAAATCCTGGTAACATTTCTTACAATTTTCATTAATTAGTTTATATTTTTAATCTTTGTTTGTTTCCCAGTAGGTTTAAATTCTTCGTTTTATCTGTTTTTTTGGATTTAATGATTAGGATAGTTTACATGCTGGTTTTGAATGCTGAGTATGCTTTCCAGGTTGGGTAATTGAGTAGGGACAATTACGATTCAAAGATAGAACAAAAAAAATGGAAGAAAATTAAAACCCTAATTTAGTTCTTATATATTGGCTCAGCACGGCCGCGGTCGCCTTAGCACGGTCTGCGGTGCCTCTAACGCGGTCGCATCCTGATAGTGTAGTCCGCGGTGGCCTTTGTTCTGAAACCTGACTTGTTTCCAGCGCGACTGCGTACCTCATTGTGCGGTCCGCACTGGACCAACGCGGCCGCGCTCCCATTTCACGCGGACCGCATTGGGAGAATCAGAGAGGTGTGTTTTTCTGGGTTTGTTCAGTGCGGCCCGCGATCGCCTTAGCGCGGTCCACGGTGTCCTATTCTGCAATGGTTTCTGCAATCTTTTCATCTGCTGCTCTGCAATTGTTTTCACTAACTGATACACTGCCTGTGCTTAAACTAACAATGTTAGACATGTTTGCTTACAGATCATGGTTAAACAAAGAGGCGGTAAACAAATACAACAACCCGGGAGAGGTGGTGCCTCCCGAAGGGGTAAGTGCAAGAGAATATAAAAACTCACTCCCCAGGCTCGGGAGAACATTAAAAAGACCCGGAAACTGATACGGGCTGCTGATAGGGCTGCCTCTCATTCTTCGGGGAGTGAGAATGTGCCCTCCAAAAGCATATCCTCAGATTCTGTCCCAACTCACATAACTGACCCCCTCCACCTAGTTGATACTCCTCCACCATCACCCACATCAAAAGACCAGTGAATGTAGTCTCGAATTCGTCTGATGAGTCCGTAGCCGGTAGTGAACAATACTCCACCTCCCCCATAACTTCATTATCTGGGGAGAGTGCAGAACAAGGTGAGGGAGGTGAGCCTCAGATTGGGGGTATTGAAAGAACTAGAAAACCTAAAGTTTGGGAAGATCGATTCACCAGTCAAGTGGCATTTCACAAGTTTAGGGAGTGGTGGCCGGTGAGGAAGTTGATACCGGAGAGAAGTTTTATTGATACTAACCTTTTACCCCATAACCCGAACGTGCAGAGGGAGTTCCGAACTAGACAAGGCTGGGAATGTTTCAAGGAAAAGTGCATCGAAGCTAATGAGCACATGGTTAGAGAATTCTACTATAATGTGGCTCACTTTGTCAAGGATACGAAGGTGACCAAAGTGAGAGACAAAAATGTGGTGTTTGATGGGAAATACTTAAATGACTACTTGGGGTTCAAGGATGAGGATGAGTCGCTTTATCTGGCTAAGTTAGCGATGGGTGAGGAAGTTCGACCTTGGGAGGCCCATTTCTTGGAAATCCTAGGTACTGTCCCAACACGGTTGCAAGCAGGGAAGAAACTATACAGGAACACCTTCAACATTGAGGCTCGAGGGTGGTTGACATTTGTATGCAGTCGGCTTGACCCTTCTACCCACGATCATACTGTTCCACTTACCCGGGCCGTTCTTGTTGCATATATTATGGCCGGGTACCCTATTAATGTGGGTAATGTGATGTCTAGGGTGATTTCTGTTGTGGGACAGGAGAAGGATCGGAACTACCCTTTTCCCAACACCCTTACTATGTATTTTAGGGATCTGCAGGTCAAGAAGAAAAAAATTGATGTCAAGATCAAGCCTATGGATCCTTACTCTTGGTACAACATGCAGGGCCCGGGCAATACCTGCTGTGTAAGCTACTATAAGCTGCTACTCCAAGCTGCTGTGTAAGCTACTACAAGCTGGTGTGTAAGCTGCTACTATATCCGATATGTATAATCTTATACTAAGAGTAATGTTTATCCATAACGGAGTACTGAAAGGATAAACTCATTATACCCGCTATGGATAATCTTCTACTGGGGATAATGTTAATCCATAACCGGATATTGAAAGGATAAATATATTATACCCGGTATGGATAATCTTCTACCGGGGATAATGTTTATCCATAACCGGGTACCGAAGTGATAAGCTTCTTCAGGAGGCTTATTTCCAATAGAGTACTAAATAGATAAACATATTTACGGCAGAGTCCAATATGGATAAGCTTCTTCAGGAAGCTTATTTACAACGGAGTATGAACATTCATAATATAATATATTTATAACACTCCCCCTTGGATGTTCATTAAAAGATAGTGTGCCTCATTAAAACCTTACTAGGAAAAA